>JAOTRH010026406.1:0-21541 GCA_034768845.1 Heliamphora exappendiculata | reverse complement strand
ATATATTTGCATTGAATCTAATAAGTGTGGAATGATCTTCGCCATTCATTCAAAATATATATTTAGGATAGAGAATATATTTTTAGAAAACTCCCGTGTTTTATTATATATTGATAGATAGGTAGAAAGTTTGAAATGTTAAAGGTGAAGAGCGAATGTAATTTTTAGAAGATGCACTTTTGTGTATTGAATTTTAATGTTAAATGAGTTTTAATTATTCATTCAAAATAAATGTTTAGGAGAGAGAAAATATTTTTAAAAAACTCCCCTATTTTATATGTATATATTTATTTTATTTTATTTCTTGTGTCTTACTTAACTGGTTCAGGTACAAAAATATAGAATAGGGCGGGCTCTACGACAAAGCCACAACAATTATTTGCGGCCTCCAAGTTTTAATTAAAAAATAAAGGTCTCGCTTATGTATAGCTCTACATTACGGAAAAAAAAATTAAGGATTTGATTTAAAGGCTGAGTTGAAATAATTTTAATTATAATTTAATCAAAACTCACATAATACCAGGCATAATAAAAAAAGTTATGTTAGTTATTGGTACATCTCAGTAATTGATTTTAACTTCATTAAATTTACCATTCAAGTCTAATTCTTAATACTAACTCTTAAAAAATTATTTTTATTATATTGCAAAATAATGTATGGTTGTTTTTTTTTTCTTTTTTCGATGTATGGATTGTCTATAAAATATTGTTGCCAATGCACGTTTAGTTACCTCTAAAAAGCAAAACATTTTAAAATTTAAATTGATTAAATGTTGTTTTTAATAAATTATGTTAAGCAAAAAAATCTATGAACTTAAAAATCATTGTTACTTTAATTTTTATTAAAATTCAATTTGTCAATGTAAATTTTGCTTTAGGCCCTAAAAAATATAGAACCGGCTCAATATGCAATTAAAGTACGAGTTAGTTGGGGGAAAAACAAATCAACCATGTTACGGACGAGGAAATATTTACTGCTCTTGGAGCAAGTTTAGGTGGTGCTCAAACTTCACATTTATTGATGTGTTTAGTGAGACTCATAACTTTTTTATTATTATTTTATTTAATACGTGAAGATGTGTTATTCAGTAATTTGAATGAAGTATTAGTTTAAAAACATTAAATAATTATTCGTTAGGAACACCTTAATTTTTATTTTTATACTCAAATGAATAGAGAACTCCGCAACGATACTCAATGTGGGACTCACATCTCATAATAGTATAATTTAAAAAATGAAAAATCTCTAACTTTGTTCAAGAAAACAAGATAACATGTCCCCAAGAGAATAGAATATTTCATGAATCGGAACACGTGTCATGTTAAAACATAGGTTGGATCATCTCAAGCAGTGCCACTTACTTAATTTGATCATATTATTAACACTGCGATTTTAGCGTGTTACATTGCTAAATCTATTATTTCATATATCCGTAGAATATTCCAAGAATATTATATTTTTTTAAAGCTTGATGAATCCCCGGTCGTCCATCAAAGAGTATTAAAGATAAAGATTCCCCTTCCATTAAACATAGAATTGAATGGACCTTTGAAGACATACATGATAATATAAATTACGTACATAAATACTTAATTTACTATAATTAAACTATAGTTTAATCTTATATATATGAAAGTTTGTTCCCATTTCCCTTAATGTGGAAGTAGCCGGGAAAGATGCAACCAATTCAAATGGGCTGTAGTTTAATATTCCAATATTGCTGCCAAACTTGCCTATTTACCATAAAAGTATATATAGCGTGTTTGAGATAGTTTTTTAAGTTGGGTTTTTAGCAAAAAACAAATGATTTTTAAGTTGTTTTGTTTGATTTCAAAAAAAAAATAATTAGCATTTCTTAATTTTAAAAAAAAAGTCAATACATATTCCAAACAACTTAACTCTTTTTCAAGCAAAATTACTATAATATTTTTATTTAGAAAAATCAACCATACTCACAAAAATAAAAATTGCTAATATCTCAAACACTACAACTTAAAAGCTAAAAGTAAAAGCATTCTAAAAATTTCAATAAAAAGCAAAAAAAAAACAAAAAATCTACTACAAAAAATTATCCTAAATAATGTAACTTTTTTCAATTCCTCTTTTTTCGAAAAAGATAAACCTTTTAAAAGTTAAACTTTTTAAATATCCCAAACAGGCACATAAGTTGATAGCGCTGGAACTAATTTTTTAGGAAATTAATTTCAAAGTTTATTAGTTGGAGTTTAATTAAAGTCGAGACAAAATTTTGTATGGACTAGTTCCAATAAGTTAATAGCAGTTAAGAAGTTATGAACTTGAGACCTAAGAGGGAGTAAACTCCCAAATCCCAAGCCTCGACTACCGGCCCAACCCTTTAGGGTTAAGTAGCAATGAGGGTGTTTGGCAAAGCTGCTGCCAGTTGCTTTTAGCCTCTACTACTAATTGTATTTATAATTTATAATTTTTTTCAAACACCTATAATTTCTAGTATAAGTTATAACTATTTTTTTATATTTTTGCTACAAGTTATAATTTTCACTAAATACTCACAATTTCTGCTACAAGATAAATTTATAAATTATTAATTTTAACAATGCCAAACACCTTCAATAACAATAACACCCGCCACCAAATAGCCTTTAGTCCAATAGTATGAATGGAAATTCAAATTTTACCAAATGCAAAACGTGGGAGTTGAGAGTGTGAGTATATACCAATTTTAAAAAAAAATAATAATAACACCTGGCACTTTTCTGTTGTCTAAAAATTAAGGGGGTTTGGTAGAGAGAATAGGACATACCACCACCAGTGACACTCTTGTTCATTAGAATTCACAAATTTAAAAATTAAAATTATTTTTATTGTTAGGTTGTGACTCAAATTTCGAGATGTGGTCTCGGAAAGATGATCGCTTGAGCGGCAAGGGAGGTTTGCTCCCTGACCGCTCGAGCGGATGCTGTGGAGTTACTTTTAGGATACCGACGGCTTCTAGCGATCAGGAGTCCGCTCGAGTGGATTTTATACAGGAGATCTCGGGCCAGTGACAGCTCGAGCGGTCAGGGGTCCGCTCGAGCTGCCCACCGCATAATAGTTTTGTTGTTGCGACGCTAGAGTTTGGTTTTAAACTTAGGGGATGCATATATACAAGGGTTTTATGTTTTATAAAACCAGAAGGTCGTCAATGCACTTGAGATGACTCAATAGAAAGATTAGAGAGAGTATAGAGAGAGAGAGAAAAAAATGCTCAAGTTTGAGGCCACATACATTATGTGAATGAAAGAGTAAAACTTGTATTCGTTATTGTTAAATAGTGGATTGTTTCTTCTTTTCCGTGGAGCTAGGCAGTCAGCCAAACCATTTATATTCGTGTTTTTGTTCTTGTTCTTTACATGCTTTGTATGAATTGAAGTCAACGTTCCTATTCCACTTCGTACAGCATTTAAGCCCTTAAAATCCCAACAAGTGGTATCAAAATTTCTAGTTATTTGCTTAATCACTCGATCACAGTGAAGATGGTGAACATCAGATAAGAAGTTGAAAAGTTTACCGGTAAGAATAACTTCTCTTTTTAATAGAGGCGGATGAAGAATTTGTTGATCCAATAAGGGGCATCCAAGATGTTACTCAGCAAGGTGAAGAAGCCAGAAAGGATGACCGATGACGATTGGGATGATCTTGATTGCAAGGCCGCGAGTTCAATTCGGTTGAATTTAGGAGATGAAGTTATTCACAACGTGCTTGATGTGGAAACAGCGCCCGAGATCTGGCAGAAATTAGAAGGTCTCTACATGTAGAAAAACCTGGCCTATGAGTTGTATGCGAAGAAGCAACTGTATGTGTTGGCTTGGGTTTGGGCCAGCGGAAGTCCAGGTGTGGGTCGAATCATAGTCGACTTGTGGCGCTTGGTGCTGTACCCTTTAAGAAAATAAAGTTGTGCATTCACAACTACCTGCGGGTTTTTGTGAGATGGAAAGCACTTGATCCAACAATTGATATTAGAGTGAGATCTCAAGTTCGATTCTCCTGGATGGCATATTGCTTGCGGGCAAGTGGTAGGGGGATTGTTGGCCTGAATTTGGGTCAGCATCCTACCATAGCGGAGGTCCAAATTTGGGCCGAGTCACATTCGACTTGTGTCCCTTAGCGCTGTACCCTTTAAGAAAATAAAATTGCGCCTTCACCACTACCTACGGGTTTTTGTGATATGGTAAATGCTTGATCCAACAGTATGGACTACAAATGAAAGATGGGACAGATTTTTTGGAATACCTAAATACGTATAATATGCTCATCACACAGTTATCTGGTTTTGAAGTAAAGGTTGATGATAAGGATAAGGCGACCATCCTCCTACATCGCTTCCAACGCCCTATGATCATCTGTTGAAAATTTTGATGTACATGAAGGACACTCTAGTGCTAGAAGAGGTTACTGGGGGTCTCTTGTCACATGCAAGGATGAAGAGGGACAACGAATCTGATGCAGATTGTGTGTTGGTGGCTAAGTTTGAGTCAAGCAGAGGAAGGAGTAGATCGGGTGAACAAGGTTCTAATATTGGCAAATCTCGATCCAATTCACGTGCAAGGAATAATGTGGAATGTTTCAATTACCCCAAAACTAGTTACTTCAATAGCTAGTGCCAAGAATTGGAACAACATCTAGAGGAAAAAAAGAAAGAAAAAGCACCTACAGAATTTGTTAGTTTGGCCGAAGAGTCATCAGACAATGAGGTAGACGGAGATGTACTTTCAATTTTTTCAAATTTTAATTTTCTGTCGGAGTCATGGTGTTAGATCTAGGCAACCTAAGAGGGGGGTGAGTTAAGTCTTTAAAAATAAATCACAATTTAAAATTTTTTTTCAAAAACTTTTTAATATTGCAATAAAGCAGGATATGCAAATATTTAAGTAATGCAAATATTAAAAGATGATGGATAAAGAAATAGAACCAGACAACAGGGATTTATAGTGGTTCGGCTTTATTCTAGTCTACATCCACTCCTCAAGATCTCCCTTAAGTATTTCCACTATTTAGAATACTTCACGAGCGTATTCTGAGCCTTTACAAGTTTTAAATCTTCTCTTGAGCTATCTGAATGTTTACAGGCACATTCACAAACCTATGTCAGCTTCAAGAAGATTCTATGAAAATAAGCTTCTGTTTTCTTCTAATCTCTCTTGAACTCTTCTTTGATGAGTTTCACTCACTCACTCAAAGGCTAAAGGGTGACTCACCATTAATTACAATAAATGAGATGTAATAAGTGAAGAACACTCACTCTCTTTATAGAAATAATTTATAATAAATAAGAGGATAAAGAAAGATGAGAAACAAGAACTAGAGTTGCAGTAATAAATGTGAGCTTGATGATTTCTGAGATTGATTTGAGTAATAGAACGATAAAAGCAAGCCTCCAACCTTTTTAAATACTGAGAAGTAACTTTTTTATATAAGTTCTTGTGAGTTCTTGACCGTTGGAGGCAGGTGGGGGTAATAAATGCCAAAAATCCAACCGTTGAGATCTGTCGTATTTTGAATTTCCGTCTTTAGGGTCGACACAAATAACTTTGGTGTCGGCACAAAGTGTCTAGGGCAGGGTTCTTCAGGTAGTTGGGTCGACACAAATCTTCTGAGTGGTCAACACAATTTCTGCACTTTACCTTCCAACGTTCTAGGGTCGACACAAATGAATCTGGTGTTGACTTGTTTGAAACTTCAGCATCCGGAGGAACAACTTTGTGTCAACTCAACTTGCCTTTGGTGTCGACACGAATTTCTACAGGAAGTCTCGATTCTTTTGTGTCGACACATTTGGTATTTGGGGTCGTCGACACAAAAGTTCTGTAGTCAGCCCCGGTTGTTTTGTGTAGACACGTTTGCTCTTGGGGTCAATACCCAAATTCTGCAGGCAGGCTCGGGACTTTTGAGTCGACACAACTTATCTTGGGGTCGACACCAAAAATTTGCAGGAGGTCTCGGTTGTTTTGTGTCAACACAATTTTTATTTGTGTCGACCCAAACTTTCGAAAAGCAAAGTGAGAATCACTTTTGTGTCGACACAAATTATATTTGTGTTGACTCAAAATGAGTTCTGGGCATTTCGGCATTTTTGTGTTGACACAAAACTAGTTTGTGTCGACACTGACTTTTTGATACCTGAAGATCAACTTGAAAAATAGTTAGGGTGTCAAACCATTTGATCAATGGGTGTTAACACACTTGATATGCTTCAAGTATATTTTGCCTTAAAAATGCTTGACTTAATTTTCAATTAAGATCAGCACAAAATATTCTAATTAAAGAATACTTAAGTGTTTGAACCTTTTTGAGATAAAAGTCACTTCTTTTTGATTAAGGTGTCAATTTTAATTGTTCAAAATGTGTTCATACTTTCATTTTGAAAATATAAAATATTATTCATTTAAAACTATTTATTCTTATAAAATAAATTATAAAAATCATCAAAATTATCATTTTTTAGAAAATAATTTAAAATAATTTTCAATAAGAGTTCTCCCCTTATCGATATGCTTTAAATAATAAAAGTAATTATAAAGTTAAACAATTTTTTTCATGATAGTACACATTTTGAATATATTTTGAAGTAAAAAATCAAAAATTGATGCACTATTGTGAAATATGTGTAAGGTATTATATCTTTAATAAACTTAACACATATTAAAAGTATACACATGTGTTTATTGCCAAACTATGTATCAACATTTATAGGCAAGATTATAGGCATTTATTTAAGCTCAACATAGAAGATATTTATAAATTTAAACTGTATGTTAAACATCCACGTCATTTAAACATTCATTCAAATAAATCATCCATGCAACCAAAAAGAACAATGTATGTTTAAAACTTTACATCTTCATCTCCATAAGAACTGAAAAGAAAATGTTTGAAACTTCAACTTTCATGAAAAAAAGAAACTCCACTTCACTTTTCTACTTTTGTACTCCCATTTTCATCTCTCCTTTTGTAATCAACAAAAAAAAAATGGGGCTAGAAATTGTCCATGAAATGCTTGAAGTCCCTTTTTGCCTTGGCCTTCTCTTTGCTGGCAAAAGCTCGTTCCTTCGCCGCGCGAGAACGCTCATCCTTGGCTTCACTTGCTGCCAGGGCTTCCCATCGTGCTGCCATTGTAAGGTCTGCTTCTCGCTTGAGTCTTGCAGCTTTTTCTTCTTTGGACTCTTTGGGTTTGAATTGTTTGGCCCAAGCCTCCTTGATCCAAGTGAGATGTTCTTTCACCTTCTGGGACTGAGTGTGAACGGCGGTGACGATACCTTGATCGTATTCTTTGCGAACTTGCTGTAGGATGGCATTGTTCGAGTTGACAATGGAGACGATGCTATCGTCTATTGTGCGACACAATGACCATCCGAAATTCGTAGCATGTTCAATTTCTTTTCTTAAAGAACGATTGGATTTCTCAACGGATTTGACTTTTTCAGATAAGGCAGAGATAGTGTGGTTTAAATCAAAAAGGTCTTGATCGACTTGTGCTTGAAATAAAGTCACTTGGGAGGACAAGAAGGAGATCAGAGAAACAACCTCTGAGAGGTCAACATGAACTGGGGCAGAGGAAGATGATGCATGTGGAGCAGATGGAACAGAAGAGAAAATGGAAGGAGGAGGAGGAACAACAATGTACTAGGGGTGTTAATAGGTGGAATGGGGGGAGAATCAATGTCAATGGAAAAAGAGAGAATATCTTGTGAAACACGAGGAGGAGACCTAATAGATGTAGGAGTGCGTCTGGATGTGGTCCACACACCATCGACATGTGCAATTTGTATATGTTTCAGTGTAGAACTGCCATATAAGTCGTGCTTTGAAAAAGCAAAAGCCTTTTTCTTAGACAGGTCAATGCCAAAATGGAAAAAAATACGGGTGAGGTACATCCCATGTGGCAGAGAAGAGTTTTTCTTACTGTGGAAATGAAGCATATGAAAAATGAACAAAAATCCTAAATTAAAATTTTGTTGTTCGAGAATGCACCACATAATGAATACGTGCATATATGAGATATCACCAAATTTTTCTAACTGAGAAAGAAAAATATGGTTGACCATATGATGCAAAAGACGCATCTCTAGTTTCAAGGAATTAACCTCTAATGACTTAGTGGGGTTGATGTCCTCGTTTTTAAAAATAATTTTAACAGCATCAGAAAAGAAAAAGCCTTCAACCTCAATAGGTTTCTGGCTGTGGTAAACGCAGATTTTTCCTTCGGGAATGCAAAGAATTTCATTCAAGGATGATGGGGTCAAAGTAATGTCTTTACCATTCACCCAAGTGGTGATAGTAGTGGTTGGAACCAAGGATATGCGGAAGTGTGCGTAGAAGGATTTAACTAGAGTGGGATAGTGAGATTCTTTGATTTGTAAAAACCTTTCTCACCCAAGGCCTGAAAAGATGTCCTTAAACCTCATTTCAATAGAGTCAAAGAATTCAAAATCTATGCTACGACCGGGACAGATTTTGCAATTTACGAAGGAGGAGAAATATAATTGTCGAATCTTGGGGTTTGGAAAGAGATTACCTCAGAGGAGGCAGCATTCTGTGGAATGGTGGTCGCCGTAGTTGCCGTCGTCGTTTGGGTCGCCTTCTTCCGTTTCGAAGTTTTAGGGCTTGAAGGACCCTCGCCGGCTTGTTGTTTGGAACCCTTTCCCATCATTTTTGGAGGCATTTTTGGTGAAAGGAGGTTGAGATTGAAGATTGAAGAAGAAGGAGGGTGAGGAGTCGACACGATTTTCAAAAAATTGCGCGGGAGATGAACTGTCTTTAGAGGGGGAGAGATAGGAAAACAAAATGACTATTCGTGGGACCGACGCATCTTTTTATAGACGTGACGATTTGTGTCGACACAAATTTCATTTGGTGTCGACACAATTCGTGTCGAATGTGGGTAACAAACCAGGAAAAATTGGTGTCGACACATTTTCAATTGGTGTCGACATATTCGGCCATTTGGGTCGACACGATTAAGATTTGTATCGATATAAATATACCGAGTTAGGAAACTAATTGGTGTCGACATTGAATAGAATTGGGTCGACACTTTTATTCGCAGTGCCACTGCTATGCAGTTTTGTGTCGATAATTCAAACATTTGTGTCGACACTTTTTCAAGTTATGTCGACACATGTTCATATTCAAAAAAGAACATCAAGCATGTTAAAATGCAATAAAAGACATGGTTAGTATGGCATATAAATCATCAATTTGGAGCACATAACATACCAAGTTCTTTTCTAATATAACATATTCTTTTTTCATTCAAAGGTTTTGTGAAAATATCCGCTAATTGGTAATCTATGCCTATAAATTTAAATTCAATATTTTCTTTTTGCATATGATCTCTTATAAAATGATGTATAATCTATGTTCTTTGTTCTTGAGTGTTTGATAGAATTCTTAGATATATTGATTGCACTTGTATTATCACATTTAATAGAGATATGATCTAAATGAAAATTATAGTCCTCTAATTGTTGTTTTATCCAAAAAACTTGTGCACAACAGCTTCTAGCTGCAATATACTCAGTCTCGGCTGTAGGCAAGACTACTGAGTTTTGCTTCTTGCTAAACTAAAAGATTAGTGAGTTTCCTAGGAATTGACAAGTACCACTTGTGCTTTTCCTATTTATTTTACATCTGACAAAATCAGCATCTGAATAACCAAATAACTCAAAGGCTATTCCTCTAAGATAAAATAATTCTAAGTTTTGTGTTCCTAAGAGGTATCTCAGTATGCGCTTAATAGCGGTCACATTTGATTCCTTAGAATTAGATTGAAATCTAGTATACATAAAAACACTAAACATAATATCCGATCTGCTAGCAATTAAATATAATAGAGATCTAATCATACCTCTATAACGCTTTTGATCCACTGCTATGCCATCTTTATCTTTATCAAGTTTTGTTGTAGGACACATTGAAGTTCTCATAGGTTTTTCCTTGAGCATGTTAAACCTCTTCAATATGTCTCTTGTGTATTTAGCTTGATTGATGTAGATTCCTTCTTAAGATTGTTTGATTTGAAGTCCTAAGAAGTAATTGAGCTCACTCATCATGCTCATTTCGAATTCTCCCTGCATACACTTAGCAAAGTCTTTGCAAAAAAATTCATTAGTTGCACTAAAAATTATATCATCTACATAAATTTGTACAACTAGCATGTCACTTCCTTGAGACTTGATAAAAAGGATTGCATCAATTTTTTCTCTAAAAAACTAATTTTAATCAAGAATTTGCCAAGCCTTTTATACCAAGCTTTTGGTGCTTGTTTTAAACCATAAAGAGCATTGGTAAATTTTAAAACATGATTTGAAAAATCTAAATTTTCAAAGCAAGAAGGTTGTTTCACATAAATTTCCTTCGAGATAAAACTATTTAAAAATACACTCTTGACATCTATTTGATAGAGTTTGAAGTTTTTAAAGTATGAAAAAAATAAGCAGCATCCTAATGGCTTCAAGCCCAGCCACATGAGTAAAAGTCTTATCAAAATCGATACATTCTTCTTGATTGTAACCTTGGGCTACCAATCGAGTTTTGTTCCTAAGAACTACTCAATTTTCATTCATTTTATTTTTAAAAATCCATTTTGTACCAATAATGGAGTGTTCTTGAGGTCTTAGTACTAAAGTCAAAACTTTATTTCTTTTAAATTGGTTTAGCTCTTCTTACATAGTCAAGATCCAAAAATCATCGTTTTCAGCTTCCTCAGAATGTTTTGGTTCAGTCTGAGAAATGAATTCTAAATTACCACAAATATTATGTAGAGGAGCGAGTGTTGATACCTTGATATGAATCATCAATGATTAGATCTTTTGAGTGACCATGAGTAACCTCCATTCTTTAGGTAATTGTAAATTTTTTGAAATTTTAGATTCTATAATCTGCTGAATTCTATTTTGTTGAGAATTTGAAACTTTCTCTTGATTTGGATCTTTCTTATCTTTGATAAAGATATCTTCAATACCTTTTTCTATATCTAAAAGGTTTTCTTCATAAAAATTCTTTGAATAACCAAGATTAGTTTCATAAAAAATAACATGTATAGATTCTTCAACAATTAGAGTCATTTTGTTGAAAATTTTATACGCTTTACTAGATATAGAATATCCTAAAAAAATACATTCATCATATTTTATATCGAATTTACCAAAAAGTTCTTTGTTGTTGTTTAAAATAAGACATTTGCACCCAAAGGCGCGAAAATAATTGATGTTAGATTTTCTTCCATTCCATAACTCATATGGAATTTTTTTTAGAGATGTTCTTATCATAACTCTGCTTATGATAAAACAAGTAGTGTTTACAGTCTTAGCCTAAAAATATCTTGATAGATTATTTTCACAGAGCATGTTCTAACCATTTCTTCCAATGTCCTATTCTTCCTCTCAATGACTCTATTTTGTTGAGGAGTTCTAGGAGTAGAGAAATTATGGTTAATACCATTTTCATCACAAAATTTTTTAAAATTTTTG
The DNA here is from genome assembly GCA_034768845.1 of Heliamphora exappendiculata. Classification (NCBI taxonomy): domain Eukaryota; kingdom Viridiplantae; phylum Streptophyta; class Magnoliopsida; order Ericales; family Sarraceniaceae; genus Heliamphora; species Heliamphora exappendiculata. Next base: position 10,051 of record JAOTRH010026406.1, on the reverse strand, counting down.
TTTTTAAGTTCTCTACCATGATCACTTCGGATACTTGTGATTTGAAATTTTTTTTCATTTTGAACTCTCCGAGATAGTTTTGAAAAAGAAGCAAATGCTTCATCCTTATGAGCTAAGAATAGCACCCAAGTGTATCTAGTGAAGTCATCAACAATAACAAATGCATATCTCTTGCCTCCAAAGATTAAAATCCTTGTAGGACCAAATAAGTCCATGTGCAATAGTTGTAATAGCCTAGAAGTTAAAATCTCATTTTTAGAATGAAATTTTTTTTAATTTGTTTGCCTTGTTGACATGCATAACACATTTTATCATTTTCAAATTTGATTTGGGGTAACCCAATCACTAATTCCTTTTTTAAAAGTTTGAAAATCAAGTTCATGTGTGCATGTCCAAGCCTTCTATGCCATAACCAACTATTATCACTCAAGGCGGCTAAACACTTTATGTCATTCTTAGAAAAATTATTTAGAGTAAATATATAAATATTTTCGTGCCTATGACCTTCAATAATAGCTTTGTTATTGGTTGAATCTTCAATAACACACTTAGCATGATCAAACACAACTTTGTAGCATATGTCACAAAGTTGGCTTATGCTACGAATGTTATGTTTCAAACCATCAATAAGTAAAATATTTTCAATAGAAGATAAATAAATTTTGTCAATACAGCCAATTCCTATAATTTTTCCTTTGCTATTGTCTCTAAAAGTCACAAATTCACTATCTTTTTGCTTGAGAGATGTAAATATCGATTTGTCACCTGTCATGTGTCATGAGAAAGCACTATCGAGGGTATTACATCCCTTCCTTGAATGAGGATTTGAGACACACTTGCAAAGAGAATCAAATTTTGATTTTTGGTACCCAAATTTTTTTAGGTCCTTTGATGTTTGTTTCTTGAGGGTGTGATCCTTTAGAAACCTAAGCTTTCTTAACATAAATATTTAAGGATTTTCTATGTGGACAGTGAGTGACAATGTGTTCATGCTCATAACAGTGAAAGCAAGTGGCATTTGAATAATTTGTTGATACTTTGATAAATATGTTGCTCAAGAATTTTTGTTTCTTCTTGAATTTGTAACAGATTCTAACTTTATCAAAAATGCATTTTTGCATTCCAAGAAGTTTATCCAAATTTTTCTTTTCTTGAGTGAACTTATAAACGATTTTTGTGAGATCCTCAATTTTTTCCTTTAAAACTTTGTTTTCATCTTTTAAAATAGAAACTTGCTTTAACAAAACAGATTTTTTATTTTTTAAAGTTTCAATTTCAGTTGAAGAGGAAAGAACAAACTTTTTCAAAATAGAAATCTTTGTACCTAATTTTCTCAACTCATCATGCAAATCTTCAAAAGTATTTTGTAGTTCTTCTAATGAAAACGAATCAGGAGTTACCTCATCATCTTCTTTGACCATAAGGCATAAATTGATAACTTTATTTTTTTCTTTTTCATCCTCAAAGCTGCTGTCATCGCTTTTGCCCCAAGCTGTAATCATGACTTTCTTGAAGTCTTTCTTGAATTGCTTCTTAAGTTGAAGACATTCAGTTTTGACGTGTCCAAGCTTCTTGCATTCGTAGCAGATTATCTCATTCTTCTTGTGTTCTGCTTTGAATATGCTGGAATCACCTTTGAACTTGTTTGGTTCTCCCTTATATCCTTCATTCTTGAAGAATTTCCTTCCTCCTTGTTTCTTATTTTTAAGAAACTTCTTGAACTTTTTTGTGATGAGAGCCATGTCTTCGTTCTCATCATTGGAGGACTCTTCTTTAGATTCTTCATCGTGAGTTGAAGACTTGAAGGCAATGTCTTTCTTCTTTTTGTTGTCTTCCTCATCATCCATCTTGATGTTCATCTCATGGGTCATGAGAGAACTAAGAAGTTCTTCTAGGCTGAGTCTTTTTTGATCATTTCTGCATTAGTGTAAATCTTGCCAAGAGATTTTAGTCAATTAATCGTGTCAGTAAAGCGAGTAAACATATCAGATATAGTTTCATCATACTTCATTTTAAATAGTTCATAATTATGTACAAGTAGACTAATTTTTTACTCTTTCACTTGATTGGTACCCTCATGGGTAACTTCGAGTCTATCCTAAATTTCTTTAGCGGTGTTACAAGTTGAGATCTTATTAAACTCGTTTGGGTCAAGTGAGCAGCAAAAGGGATTCATAGCTTTAGCATTTTTTTGTACCTCCCTAATGTCAATTTCTGTCCATTCTTCTTCTAGTTTATAAACAATTTCTTTTTCAACTGTTTTGGTGGGTCTTTTAGGTCCATTTATGATAACCCGCCAAATATCATAGTTTACGACTTGATTGTATATTCTCATTCTAGCTTTTCAATAGTTATAGTTTGTTTCATTGAACAAGGGGGTCTGTTGGTCGATTGATCTTCAGATTAGACAGGTCCAATACTAGTGGTTGCCATATAAAACTCTTAAACTGTTAAATCAAAAGTAAGAGCCCAATCTCTGATACCAATTTTTAGATCTAGGCAACTCAAGAGGGGAGTGAATTGAGTCTTTAAAAATAAATAATAATTTAAATTTTTTTCAAATACCTTTTAATATTGTAATAAAGCAAGATATGCAAATATTTAAGTAATGCTAATATTAAAAGATGAGGGATAGAGAAATAGAACCAGACACTAGAGATTTATAGTGGTTCGACTTTATCCTATCCTACATCCACTACTCAAGATCTCTCTTGAGTATTTCCACTATTTAAAATACTTCACGAGCGTATTCCAAGCCTTTAAAAGTTTCAAGTCTTTTATTGAACTATCTGAATGTTTATGGACACATTCACAAGCCTATGTCTGCTTCAAGAAGATCTTATGAAAATAAGTTTCTATTTTTTTTTAATCTCTCTTGAACTCTTCTTTGACGAGTTTCACTCACTCACTCAAAGGCTAAAGGGTAACTCACCATTGATTACAATAAATTAGATGTAATAAATGAAGAACACTCACTCTCTTTACAGAAATAATTTATAATAAATGAGAGGATAAAGAAAGATGAGGAACAAGAACTGGAGTTGCAGCAATAAATGTGAGCTTGATGATTTTTGAAATTGATTTGAGCAATGAAACAGTAAATATAAGTCTCCAACCTTCTTAATTACTGAGAAGTAACTCCTTAATAAGTTCTTAAGTGTTTTTGACCGTTGGAGGTAGGTGGAGGCAATAAACGCTAAAAATTTAGCTGTTGAGATTTGTCGTATTTTGAATTTTCGTATTTAGGGTCGACACAAAGAGCTTTGGTGTCGACATAAAGTGTCTAAGGTAGGGTTCTTCAAGTGGTTGGATTGACACAAATTTTCTGAGAGGTCGACACAATTTCTGCACTTTACCTTCCAATGTTCTGGGGTCGACTTGTTTGAAACTTCAGCATCCAGAGAAATAACTTTGTGTCGACTCAACTTGCCTTTGGTGTCGACACGGATTTCTGCAGAAAGCCTCGGTTCTTTTGTGTCGACACATTTAGTCTTTAGGGTCAACGCCAAAATTCTGTAGTCAGCCTTGTGTCGACACATTTGCTCTTGGAGTCGACACCCAAATTCTGCAGGTAGGCTCGAGACTTTTGGGTCGACACAACTTATCTTGGGGTCGATACTAAAAATCTACAGGATGTCTCAGTTGTTTTGTGTCGACACAATTTTCAGTTGTGTCGACCAAATGTCTGGAAACCGAAAGTGAGGATCACTTTTGTGTCGATACAAATTATGTTTGTGTCGACTCAAAATGAGTCATAGGCACTTCGGCACTTTGGTGTTGACACAGAACTAATTTGTGTCGACACTAACTTTTTGATACCTGAAGATCAATTTGAAAAATAGTTAGGGTTTCAAACCATTTGATCAATGGGTGTTGACATACTTGATATGCTTCAAGTATATTTTGTCTTAAAAATGCTTGACTTAATTTTCAATTAAGGTCAGCACAAAATATTCTAATTAAAAAATGCTTAAGTGTTTGAATTTTTTTTAGATAAAAGTTATTTTTTTTTACTAAGGTGTCAATTTTAGTTGTTCAAAATGTGTTAACACTTTTATTTTAAAAATATAAAATATTATTCATTTAAAATCATTTATTCTTAAAAAATAAATTATAAAAATTATCAAAATCATAATAAAAAGCCCTTGGGCTAACATATGAATATTGATTCAGGATGCTCATATCATATGTGTCCAGTTAAAGAATGGTTTAATTCATACAAGTCTTGTACCGGGAGTACTATTCTAATGAAAAGTGACTCAGTCAGTCAATCAACTGAAATAGGAACAGTCAAAATTAGGATATTTAACGGGGTTGTAAGGACTTTAAAAATGTCAGGCATGTTCGAGGGTTAAAGAAAAATTTGATTTTTCTAAAAATATTGAATTCTCTAGGCTATGGATTCACAGGATAAGGTGGAGCAATTAAGATTAGTAAAAGATCTTCAGTTATCGTGAGAGGGCAGAAAGTAGATGGTCTCTACAGATTGGTAGGGAACACAGTGATACGTGGAGTCACCATTATCACATATACTGATTTCAGCAAGGACGGCAAGAGACACCGACGTTTAGGACTTGATTATATGGACAAGCAGAGTATGCCAAGAAGTTAGAAGAAGAGTGCAGCAGTCAAGGTGGAGTCCAGTAAAAAAAGCTCACTAAAAAAAAGGAGTGATGGTGGTTCAAGTCAACAGCAGCAGGAACAATCAAGTGGGGAATCTTTGTCTCACAAGAAAACTACAAGCAACACATAAATAGTTCAGGGGCAAGTAGCAGTGTCAGAAAAAGGTAGAGTCCTCACAGAAGGCTGAACAGTTAGAGTTTGAAAGATTGTGCAAAGATGAGAAGTTTGTTGATTGCAAAAGAGTCAAATTCAAGTCTGATTTGAATTTGATCCAAGCCTTTAGAGGTTGAAAACTCAAAGAAGGTGGAGCACTCATACCTGGAAAAGGAGTGCAAAATGAGGCAGATAGCAGGTCTTCACAGATGACTCGAAAATTTGAGTCAAGGTTGAGATTGTTGGGTTGTGACCTAAATTTTGAGTTGTGGTCTCAGGATGACGACTGCTCGAGCAGATGCTACGGAGTTTCTCTCGGGACACTGACGGCTTGAGCAATCAAGAGTCCACTAGAGTGATTAAGGGTCCGCTCGAGCGGCCCGCCGCAGAACAGTTTTACTGTTGTAGCGGTAGAATTTGGTTTTAAACCTATGAGATGCATGTATAAGGGTTTTATATTTCATAAAACTTGGAGGTCATCTATACACTTGAAATGGTTTAATAGAGAGGTTAGAGAGAGAGAGAGAGAGAAGGGCTCAAGTTTGAGGTCACATACATTGTGTAAGTGAAAAAGTGAAACTTGTATTCTTTATTATTAAATAATAAATTGTTTCTTCTTTTCCGTTGAGGTAGGCAGTCAGCCGAACCACGTATATTCATATTTTTGTTTGTATTCTTTTTTACTTACTTTGTATGAATTGAAATTTACATTCCTATTTCACAGCATATATGATTTAAGCCCTTAAAATTTCATCATTTATGTTTTTAATGGAAGCACAAACCCTCGTTAAGCCTACATTATCTCGATGCCTAGAAAGGACTTAGTAATATTCTTGTTTATTCATTTGGATAAAATTATAATATTTAGTTTATTTTTGTTTTCATAATTTTTTTATTAACTTTTAAAAAAATTATTTCATTTTGATAAGAGGTAACGAACGTAGAAATTTAACACAGTGGGACAAATTTCACAATTAAATATAACGTGATAAAAACAAAATCAAAATATTTATAAGTTTGTTCACAGATTATAATACAGATTTTATAAATGAAAAAAGCTTGTAAGACTTAAATATTTAAGGGATATAGTCTTATTTTTCGGGGCATAAATATAATAATTACAAAATATGGAAAAAAAAAAGTATTAGAGATAGTTTATACTTTTTGTGGGATGCAAATATAATAATAGATCAAATTTTAAAAATAAAAATATTACAATTATTTTTATATTTTTAGTGGAAGCACAAACCCTCATTAAGCCTACTTGTCTCAACGTCTAGAAAGGATTTTGTAATATTCTTGTTCATTCATTTGGGATAAAATTATAATATTTAGCTTGTTTTTATTTTTTAATCTTTCTATTGATTTTTAGAAGAATTTTATTTTACTTTGGTAAGAAGTAACAAGTGTAGAAATTTAATACGGTGGGACAAATTTCAAAATTAAATATAATTTGATAAATACAAAATCTAAATATATATAAGTACACAAAGATTTATAATACAAATTTTATAAATAAAAAAGGCTTGTAAGAATTAAGTATTTAAGGGATATGGTATTAATTTTCGAGGCATAAATATAATAATTAAAAATATAAAGAAAATAAAAGTATTAGAGATAGTTTATATTTCTCGCCGGACACAAATATAATAATAAATTGAATTAAAAAATATAAAAACATGAGAATTATTTTTATATATTTAGTGGAAGCTCATCATAATTCTCCAAAGTCCCCATGGATCATGATGTTTGATTTAAACAAATTGTTGAAAACAATGCGTATGTTTTTTTTTAATAATTAAAATTACAAATTATATGAATTTACTGGCAAAAGTATATCATAGTTAATGTTTAACGGTAGGTCCTTAAGTTAGATTCAATATCCGTACAGTACTATACTAACTGTTTGTCAATTGATTTGGACTCATTAATTTAATTAAAAAAAGTTAAATGTCACCAAAAAAGAAAAACTAAATAATCGAGCTCACAAGTAAAAAATAAAAGTAACCACAATCACATATGAGACGATAATTTTTTCGCAAAAAAATTTAAACTTGATAAAAATCACGAGATCACTCTAGTTTTAGAAAATTAAACACTGTAATATTGTTGGTTAAAAAAAAATCTTACAAATCAACGTTGAATTCGCAACCAAATGTTTGAAATGTTACTTCTGCTGAATTCACGTATAGCAACTCTTGTACTTGACCGCCGTTAAAACTCACCACCAAACTTCAATGCTGATAGAATTTTTCACCAGACTTCGAACACTTGAGAATCCTCTCAAATGACTCCACGAACACGAACAGTTCGTTGAATGTTTGAATGGCTTAATGATAGGCTTGAACGTGCTGAAGCCAAATGAGAAGACACCTAAGAAGGCTTCTTGACAGTTATGACTAATTATGAACTAAGGAGACACCTAATAATAAATCTTGACAGCCCTTTTATATGCAGTCTCCAAAAAACCTAGCAGATAGTTGTAACTTAAAGTCTGTTCACACCACAGACCAATCGATCGACCTTTCGACGGATCGACTAATCTTTTGCGTCTCTCTGCATTTTGCTTCAGTTCCACTCCTCAGCAGTACAGTTGCATAATAGATGCCGAAACCGAGACATTCTATTGACCAATCGATAGATCGATTGAACGGTCTATCAAGCGGTCTAACACAGCTTGCTATATTTTGATATTTTTAATTTCGTTTTTTGCTCCGCTGTAAAATAACAACATATCTCTTATTGATCAAGTGTCAAATATTACATAATAAAATATAAATAATTCAAATAACAATTTGTCACAGATTTACCAAATAAAAATCTAATATTACCAAAGAATTTTTTTTTAACATATACGAATATTTACTTCTTAAGATACAATTATCTGAATTTTACCGAAAGAACACTACGTTCGATAGGCTTACCAATCCAAACATTATTTTGTATTTTCTCTTTATACCGACTTAGTGTTATGTATAAAAATTTAATGTATTAAAACTAAAAGAAAAACGCAATATATATACAAAAAAACTCATGAATATTTAAAATTGTCACGTAAATAAAAAGTGTATTTATTCATGTCGAATAAGTGTCAATAAAATTAAAAAAAGCATACCTTTTATTATAATTTCTCATTCATTTAAACCTAATTTTAAATTTATTTTTCCAACACAAATGAGTGAAGCTACCTAACACTTACTTAGACCCTAATCCAGAAGGCCCCGCCCTCCATCTCAATAATAATAATTATTATTCTAATCCGACCCTAATTATATATTCAAACTAAATGATTAGGACTTGGAAAGATTAGAATAATAAGGACATGAGATTATTGAGCAGTAGGGGGAACACTGCACACACCCTGTCCCTGCTACCCTATACTCGGAACACTGCACACTCCCTGTCCTTGCTACCATACACACCATTCCCCGTGCGCCCCGCTCCCTAACCCTACCTCCTCTCTAAATTTTTTATTTTTCCTCAAACAAGATGGGGATCAATACAAGTTGTTGCTTAGGATGCCAGTCTTCTTCTTCTTCTTCTTCTTCTCCCCTATTTTTGTACATTTTTATTTAATTATGTACAAGTTTTTTTACACTAAATAATAAATAAAATGAGAATGATATTTGTTTATTTCGTCTCGTTTATTTTTTTTTTGCTCTCAATTATATAAAAATAAATATTTTTTAAATACAAACACATATCTATATTATATTTTTAAAAATATAATAAGTTTAAAATATTAAAATATTATATTCATCTCTATTTTTTTTTCTTTAATTTTTTTTTATATTTTTAGTTCTATTAATTCATCAACTATAATTTTTTTATTTATTATATTATTTATAACTCTTATTAATATTATTCTCTTAAATTTTAAAAATTATCTCTGAAATATTATCTTTACCATCGCCCCATTTTTTGCTAATTTTTTGATATTTTTTTTGTTTCAATTCTGATCAAATAAGAGATGAGAATGAGAGAGTTCAATCTCGACCCCGCACCACCCCATTACCATTCTTATTGTTGTCACGATGAATAATTATTCGGTGATCTCAGAATACTATGTGATAATCTCATGTAATAATGCTATTTGATTTTGTGATAATAAATTTTATAATAAGAATATAATGATATATTTTTATTGAGTAATTGAAAGACTATAAATAACTTACATAATATAAGTTATGATTGTTTATTTATTAAAAATATTACATGGCATAATAAGCCAGGAGCATGAGTGGAACAACTTTTGGCCCAAGCAGGAGCAAATGCCGTCGCTGGATTTTGAGATATATTAGTTTGTTTGTAAATTTTATTTTATTTTATCAAAATATATACTCTGCCCCCTCTTAATAGTTTGATTTTGTTCCAATCAATTATCCACTATAGATTAATTTTGATTCATTATTTAGTTTTGATTTGCATATATATATATATATATATATATATATGTATATATCTATGTTTTATGAGACTTTTAATTTTATTTTCATAGTACTTTTTTATATTTTTTAGTTTATATATTTACTTTTTATTAAATTTCATTTAAAAAATTAATCTAGGTTGTAGATAATGTGAGTTTATTTGAATTGTTTTAATTATTAATCATAAAAGAGATGTTATTTTGCCCCCGCTGAGAAAAAAGTTTGGCTCCCCTTTGTTGGGAAGGAAAATTATTAGGTGCATTCGGAGTATTATGTAGGTAATATTATGTGATAATTTTAATAAATAAATAATTATAATTTATACAATATATATAATATTTTTTCTCTTAACCGTCCAACAAATATAAATTATTATATTTTTACCGTAAAATTTATTATTTTTTACTATATAAAAATATTACGTAAACTTGTCACAAAATACTTTGAAATCACTAAATAATTACTCGGGAGAGAGTACCTAATATATCATCAATTTAATCTTAATTAAATACTTCTACACAGGACGGTTGTAACTGAAAGATTAAAAATAATGATTACAAGATTAAAAAGCTCTTTGAAAACTAAATAAATAAATTAAAATAATAATTTATTAACTTTTATTTTTTGTTTCATCTCGATAAAAAATAATAAATAAATAAATAAATAGCTTATTAAAAAATTAATAATATAAAAGAAGTAAATAAATTCATATTGCCTTCAACAATACTATATATAGTGCATAAAATAATGTTGGGAGAATTTCCAACGCGTCGACATAAAATACATGCTCGGGGATCCAGAAAATACATCTTTATTAAACTTTCAACAATTTACAATAAATTGAAATT
>JAOTRH010026385.1:0-21541 GCA_034768845.1 Heliamphora exappendiculata | reverse complement strand
ACAAAATTTTAATTAAAACTGAATTTTCTGAATTAATTAAATTAACAGGAATATATAAAACAGATATACATCATTCATGCAATTTTAAAGAATATAAATGCAAAATATGTATATATCCCGATTTTATGATCAAAATAAAACTCTAAAGAGTTTCAGTTTTCTGTAAATAGATAAGCTTCAAGTCTTTCAATCATTACAAAAAGCTACTTATCGACATCCGAACATATCAGGATTCTTCGATAATCAATGTTATAAATATACAATACATCTCATATCAGTTATCATAAAAAAAAATAGCCGCCAAGGCCCCGAACCATTAGCCACCACCGCCGGCCAAACCACCAGCCCGTCGTCAGCCTGTGTCGCCAAATTCCTGAGGCTGTTCCGGTTTCATTCGAACTTCGTTTTCATCCCCATTTTATCTGGAACGTAACTAACAAAATATATTATTTTTTGTCAAAAAATTGATTGAAAATAGTTCGAAAAACAGGCTTCGATGGTTGTCAAAACACAAAAAATACTGTTGCTCCACAATAGTACTGCACCGCTAAAAAATTGTACCCTCAAATGAATCAAAATAATGAATATTAAATATACGCAAATAATAATAATTTTGAAATTAAGAGTAAAAGCACTCATAATAACTTTGGGGTATAAATTAATTTATATAGTTAGTATAAAATTAATTACCCTAATGTGGTTCTGTTCAATATACACAAAGTGTATTAGCACAGCGAGCCAGAACAATAGACGACCATGACATTTCACCCCTTGTATTTTTTTTTATCAAGGACCAGGAAACCCAGAAAATCCATCTTCGAGGGGAGAATGAATCCGGTCCCTACAAGCCCTCTACCTGTACTCCAGTCTCGCCCTCCATTCATCTGTCAGAAAACGTTGCATCTATTTGCTGGAATCGTCGTCTTAGTCATCCTCACCGCCATGTTCTTCGTAAAATTCTTGTTTAGAATAATTTGTCGTCTTCTTGCAATAAAAAGATGGCACTTTGTCATGCCTATCAGCCAGGAAAGTTATGTCATTTACCTTTATCTGTAACGAACTCTCAATGTTCAGCACCATTAGAACTTATTTTTAGTGATGCATGGGGCCCATCTCTCGTTACATCTTATGTTGGCCATCGTTATTTTATATTATTTTTTTATGCTTTTTTCCAAGTATTTGTGGTATTTTCCCATTTCTCTCAAATCTGATGTCTTTTAAATTTTCATTCAATTTAAGTCTTTGGTTGAACGACAATTTTCTATGCAAATAAATCAAATTCAAATTGATTGGGGCGGAGAATATCGTTCTCTAACAACTTTCTTGAAACAATGTGTTGTTGTCCATTGTCTTTCATGTCCTCATACTCATGAACAAAATGGAAAAATTGAACGCCGCAATCACCATGTTGTTGAGACTCGCTTAGCTTTATTGCTCACGCTTCGGTCCGTAAAAAATATTAGCACTTTGCCTTTGAAACAACTATTTTTCTCATCAATCGTGTTCCTTCTCACGTGTCCAACAATATATGAACATCTCTTTCAACTGAAACCTAATTATAATTTTTTGAAAGTCTTTAGTTGTCTTTGTTACTCACTTCTTCACCCCTACAATCGTCATAAATTTTCGTTTACTTCTGCATCGTATGTTTTTCTTGGTTATAGTCCCTCCCATTATGGATATCGTTGTCTTGATCGTAGCACGAGCCGCATATATTTTTCTCAACATGTTCGCTTTAACGAGCATAATTTTTCATTAATGGGTCCCTCTCCTCTAGGTCCCATTCCATTTTCCAGGACCCATTCCAATCAGATTCCATGAGTGTTGTTTTCACACATACAATCATGTCAGATCCCCATCGGCCACTCCAACTGCTCAAACCCGGCTAGCACTCAGTCATTTTCGGTGCCCAATCATACCACATTTCCACATCCATCGACTTCCTCTCCTTCTAATTCCAATTGCTCCTTATCATTTCCCACACCGCCACACAACAATCCTTCTCCCTCCATGCCCCGATCTTGCTCTCACATACCGCAAGCAACCACTTCAAATTCAAATGCTTCCTTATCGCCTCATTCTCGTGACCCCATCTCTACATCTTGACCGCTTCCTCCAACTCAATCTTTATCATCTCAATAGCCTCCTTTATATTCGAATTTTCCCCTCTCCTCATCCTCCCTCGACATTCAACTTGTGGTCGATCTTAACTATCCTCACCTAAATTATTCTACCATTATTGCTCCTACCACACGTACTCATCCTATACGACTTCGTTCAATGAAACCTCCAACCCCTCATGCCCACCTTACCACCTCAACGTCTTCTCCTTCACCCGAGGGACACATAGAACCCACTTCCTATACCAATGCTTCCCAGCTTCCATGTTGACGGCTAGCTATGTGTACTGATATCAATGCTCCCATCCAAAATGGCACCTGGATGCTTATTTCACGCACCTCTGCCCATAATGTTGTCGGTTGCAAATGGATTTACTACATTAAACGCAAACCCAGTGGCAGTATTAATTGTTTTAAGCCTTATCTGGTCACTAAGGGCTTTCATCAAGAATCTAGTGTTAACTATTTTGAGACTTTTATTTCGATCGTCGAACCCACAACTATTCATACAGTTTTAGCTGTTGCTACCTCTCTTGGTTAGCTGGTTCATAAACTTGATGTTAATAATGCTATTCTAAATGGATTTCTATCTAAACTGATTTTTATGTCTCAAACTTGCAAACTTGTCTTAACTGCGAACCTGCCTTAACTTTGGGCTCTACCACCCTTATTCCCTCCAAAACTACTGGCACATCACTTTCTGATACATTACAATATCGGTAGAGTGTGGGGCTCTCTAGTATCTCATCCTTACACGCCCTGATATCGCTTTTGCAGTAAAAAAGCTTACCAATTCATGCATACTCCAACAGATATCCACCGGAGTGTTGTTAAGCACATTCTGTGCTATCTTCAACATACTGTCCAGTATGGGTTACTGTTGTCCAAACACTCACCACTAACCTCATAAGCATATTTTGATGCTGATTGTGATGGATGTGTAGATCACCGTTGCTCAATGGGTGGCTATACCATATATCTTGGCAACAATCTTATTTCATGGAGGTCTCGTAAACAATGCATCGTTGCTCATTCCTCTACTGAATCATAATACAAAGTGTTAGCTGATGCTACCTCTGAAATTCCCTAGATCCAGTCGTTATTATTTGAACTTGGTATCTCACTTTCGATGGCTCCAACTCTTTAGTGTGACAGTGTGGGTGCAACCTATCTCATCGCCAATCCAATTTTTCATGCTCGAACTAAGCATGTAGAAATTGATTTTTACTTTGTTCGTGACAAGGTTGCTTAAAAAGATTTAACTGTTTGCTTCATTTTATCTATAGGTCAAGTGGCAGATATCATGACCAAGCATCTACCTTCTTCTCGGTTCCAATTTTTTCACAACAAACTGACCCTCGCTCCTCGTCCGACGTCAGTTTAAGAGGGCATATTAGATAACCAAATTTTATCTCCCTAAAATCTAGTTATATTATCTTTGAAAATATTCTCTCCAAATTTGTTGTAGATTTTATCTCTCCTGATTTTATTTTCCCAAAATCTGGTTATATTATCGCTTAGAATATTCTCAGATTTCATCTCTCTAAAATCTGGTTATATTATCTCTGAGAATATTCTCTACAAATTTGTTGTAGATTTTATCTCTCCAGATTTTATCTCTTCAAAATCAGGTTATATTATCTCTCAAAATAGTTATAGATTTTATCTCCCTAAAATCTGGTCATATTATCTTCGAGAATATTCTCTTTAGATTTGTTTTATTTATTTACCCATGTATACAAATTCAGGATGAACCCACAGCGGACAGGTAGGATTTTTGGAAACAATTCAATTCTCTAATATTAAACAACTATTTTTCAATTGCAAAGCTATAGTTATTATCTATTTTTTTTGTGTGAATAATGAAATCAACAAGCTCTCTACATGTTGAACGAATTTGATCAAAAAAATAGTATCAAGCGCTAAGCCATTGAAAAATAGCAATGTTATGTCACAATAGCACAACGCGCACCTCTTGTTTGAGTTTCTTATATAATTGAACATTTAACTTAATGCACTTCTCTATATATTTATATTTACTTATATAAGTCAAAAAATAAAATAAATATATGTAGACTAAGGTTTGACGAAGGATAATGGACTTACAAAACCATATAAGAAGCCAAAGCGAAACATATGAAAATAAATTCCATAATATAAGAGCAAAATCTGAATATATAAAATTTAGATAGAAAAAATGAACATGAAGAGGTTGGAGGGACAAAATTTGTGACTCATCTAGGATAACGCTTTAAGTTGATTAATTGCTTTTTAACTTAATCACAAAAATGGAAATTGTCAAATTATAACATTTTTTCTTTGCATGGTGATTTAAAGGTATTTTTTTAATTAAACAAATGAATATAGCAAAAATTTTAAATCAAGCATCACACAGTGCACAAACTACACAGTGAACAGTGCACAGTGCACAATGCACAAAATGATTTGCGTGATTCGCCTCGAAAGCCTATATTCGTAAGTAACTAGTAAATATCAATAGAAGAACTATTATAAAATAAACAATACAATATTAATAGGAAATAACCATTGAATCTACTTCTGAAACCATAAAACTTCTTCCATATATGTAAGAGAGGGTTATTAGAGTTCTTTACTTCCACACATGTTCGTAAGGGATATGGGTGGTTTCTTTATCTTTGGTCAAAATTCTCACTGATCAGATTACAAATCTGAAATGGATTATAAGAGTAATCTAGGTTGAATTCATGGCACCACTCAAAGTTAAAAATTACCACGGCTTCTTTTTGCAGCAAGCAGCTTCAGATATTGCAAAAGAGATGGTCAAAGAGGCAATTTTTGATAAGTTTGATATAGCAACACTAAGTTCCAGTTCAAACACAATCCGAATAGCAGATTTTGGGTGTTCAATTGGGCCAAACACCTTCATTGCTATGCAAAACTTGGTAGAAGCCATGGAAGTGAAGTGCCACTCCCAACATCTCACTTCCAAGCTGCCTGAATTTCACGTGTTCTTCAGCGATCATGCCTCCAATGATTTCAACACCCTCTTCACCTCCCTCCCTCTAGACAGGCACTATTTTGCCGCTGGAGTCCCAGGTTCTTTCCATGGTAAGTTGTTCCCCGAGTCCACTCTCCACTTTGTGTACTCCTCTGCTGCACTCCAATGGCTTTCCAAGGTTCCAAAAATGCTCTTGGACAAAAGTTTTCAACCCCAAATTGGAAAAGGATTCATTACACGAGTGCCTCCAGTGATCAGGTCACTGAGGCTTACGAAACTCAGTTTGCTGAGGACATTTCTAACTTTTTGAATGCTAGTGCAAACGAGATTGCTGCTGGAGGGATGATGGTACTAATCTTGCCAGTGATCCCAAACGAGGTTCATCAGAATTATCAGGTCCCATATAGTGTGATGCTCCGTTCTCTTGAGCAGAGCCTGATCGAAATGGTGGAAGTGGTAAGTCATTGAAAAGCTGAAAAGCAATTATGGGATATCTCATTTTATGTGATTTTAGAAATAATAAGTTTGGGTAAAATACACTAATGTCCTTTGAGTATTGATTCAACGACATTAGTACTTCTGATCTTCTAGAGATTATTGCTGCATCTTTGATGTTTAAAATTGTATTATAATTATCCCTTTATTATTTACTAAAGATTTATGGAGTCAATAAATATTATTTACATCAATCAAAAATTTCAAAAAATGTCAATATTGTCCATTTTGTAATTATAGACTTAGGCAACTAGAATAGCATTTTATTCTTCATTCAATAAAATGCAATGTTAATGTAAACATAATTATATAAAATGCACTTAAAGAATGCATTTATTGAATGAAAAATGAAATATCATTCCAACACTTGAGTCTATAACTACAAAATGAAAATTGTGAGATTTGAAATGTTTTTGGTTAAGCATTTCAAGTGATCTTGTTATTCTCTTCATCTAGTTATTAAACCAGTAATTTATTTGTGTTGGGACGTTACAATATAAAATCTAACAGTGAAGCTAAAATGGTCTGTTTATGCAGGGATCCATTAGTGAAGCTAAAGTTGGCTCCTTTTACTTTCCTATGTATTTTCCCTCTCCCAGGGAGATGAAACAACTAATAGAAAGCAATGGCTATTTCAGCATTGAGAGAAAGAAGTTGATTGATCTCCCATAAAAGATTGACGGCCTAGAGAGTATATCGGATTTGATAATGCACATGAGAGCAATAGTGGAAGGAATTTTCACCAATCACTTTGGAAACCAGATCATCGATGAATTGTTTCAACGCACACTCAATAACGCGGAGATTTACTCCTGGTTTGAATCAAGCCACACCAAACGAACCTATCTATTTCTTGTTTTGAAGTGCAAATGATCAGAGTTCAATGTGGCCCAAGAGCTATGATTTCTAGTGAAAAGCTAGTGTTTAGTGGTATAAATTCGGGCATGCTTAGTTGGACTGATGGGAAGAATAAAACATTTATTGCTCATAAATAATGAGTTTGTGAGAACATATAGGGTTACTTAATAAATAATTATTAAAATGAGTATATTAAACATATCAATGCACTAGTGACAACCAGAAAATGCATATTTTTAATTGGTGCTTTCATTAGTTCATACTATTTATTCAGGTTCTGAAGATCAACATATGGATGAGCTGGTGAATGTGTCATTCAATTTGAGTGTGCCAAGAAAATATGGAAATCAATGGCTTATACTTTTCAATTTTCACCTCCCAAGTTCCACCCGAGTTCCACTCTTATCTGTCTTTTCCTAACTATAACAAATAAAATATAGGGACTTCAAACTCAATTTCAAGTAATCTTCCCACTACCAACAATTCAAAAAATGGGCAAGGAGTGCCCACGTGAGGATGGTTTAGGGTATTAGATGAAGAAATAATATTATCTTAATTATTTGACTCCTAAAATCTTGTAACTATATTTTCAAAAAAGAAAAGCATAATTACACATGTGAAAAAGGTAAATATTTACACACAGGCATAATTCACATTAAAATCAACCATGACAAACAATTGGAGGAGACAGTAGCTGGTTAGGGCAGGGTAGAGACTAATGGGTATTAAGGCGGTAGCCAATGGTGGTGGGTGAGTGAGGAGGAATAGGGGGAGGAGGATAGCGAGCGAGGAAAGGCAGGGGCTGGGGGGGAAGGTTGTCATAAGGGAAATGGACTATGGGGGTTGCATCGGGAAGGACAAAGGATTACCACTGTGTGCACACCCCAATTTGATAAAGCCATATCTTAGGCACCCTTCGAGTGCTCACCAATGATGAAGACATATGGGATCATACCAAAGGATACATCCAAGCAATTATGAAACTAACAATTCGAATCAAAACCCAAGAAAACCCTCGTACCTCCATAAACATCATGACTGTCACTTTCCATCCTTACGACCATCATGGTGTTTCGATCCCACAACCGGCCATAACCTTTGATCCTCATGGCCATTATGGTTCTTCGATCTCACATCCGGCCGTAACCTTTGACCTTCACGGCCGTCATGGTGCTTCGATCGCACAATTGGCAGTGACCTTTAGATGTCATGGCCGCCATGTTACATACTTCTTTCTCATGGTAGTGAGGTTTGATGTTCATGGCCATAACATTCACATAGAACATTCTATTTTAGAAGCACGACAGCGTGCCGGTGGATGACGTTAGCGTCCGAAATTCTATAAATCACGTCGTCTTCGTCATTTTCAGAGAGAAATTTTCAACCAAGAGTAAGGGTGCTAATAGTCTGTTGGACTTAACCCTCGAAATACTTCTGATAGCCATCCTGACATTTTCCCTTACCTGAATCCATTGCATTCGAGTTAAGTACGAGGCTTCATTAGCGCACAACGGATCTTTGGCGCATGATTGGTCGCTTGGCCCCAACTCCTGTTGCTTAAGGAAACACTCGTGGGCTACTACTCTTTTCAGGTAACCATAGGTCATCGTAACATTTCTAGAACCCTCGTTTCTTCTCTTTTAGGGGTCATTACGACTAGAGTTCCTATTTATTTCTTTTTGTTTCATTTCATTTTACTTTATTCTATTGTTCATTTCATGCATATTCTTCATTTTTAGGCCGTATGAAAAAATATAAATCAATTAACTATGAAAGCATTTGACATTTTGTAAAAATAATATGTTAAAGAATGCTCTGTTGAATTTGTAATATCATGTTTTTCTTGTATTTAAGTCATTTCGAACACCATACACTGTCAAAAGCATTATGTTGATCTTAAAGATGATGGTCGCAACGTATGATTGCTACATCCTTGGCTTATTTTTATTAGTTATAGCGGTCGTCATATTGGTTTATCACTGCCAGAAGTTTATCCTCATATTTTGTTACGGCCACGAGCTTTGGTTGCCACGGTCGTTCTATTTTTGTTAAATCAGTTGCTTTAAATCATATTATGAGCTTGTTTAGTTTGCTGTTTGATAATAATTGCAGCATGATAGGCATGAAAATCGTACAACATAACCCTTTGGACTTTTCTTTTCCTTTTAGATAGAATTTTTGTCTTTCCTGTTCGCTTTTGTATGGACACTTTTAACCTCCTATTTTGTACTTGTTACTTTTAAAAAATTTATAATAAGAACTGAATGTTATAAAGTAGAGGCTAACCTAACGGTTGGACGAAATGGGTGCCTAAAACCTTCCCCTTAGCCCCCGACCCATTTCTCAGTGGTAATGTAGATCAGTGACTTATTTTTGTTTTTCTTATTTTTTCTCAAAAATCAAGTGGCGATTCTTTTTTTTTTCACGTGTTTGGATATCTTGTTCCCTTTTTCTTTTGAAAGAAAACAAAAGCTTCACTTCTTTTCTTGTTCACAAAAAATGGGTATTCAAACACGGTCCTTGTCCAAAAATATAAAACGGCTCAAATGAAAGAGAAGGAAAAGGTGTCATAACTTTACTGGCGACTCCACTGGGATAATATTTTTCAAAAATAATATGATGGATTAACTCAAAAGTCCATTGGTTCTTGTTTTAAATTTCTCATTAGTATTCGCATATGCATTGTACAATATTGTGTGCTTGATCTTTAACTCACCGCTCCGCTAACTGAATACCTCTGTAAGTTTACTATCTCGGAGCTATGTTGGGAAAGTCAACAAGCTTTCTGGCCACACGCACCTTTAGTTGTGAAAAAAAGAGTTTTTGCCTACCATTTGGCCATTGCCTTTCGCCATTACCTAGCATGAGAGGTATATTTTTTACTTTATTTAGAAGGTACACTAAGTGTTGACCTACTAGCCTTTTTTGTTGCTTATAGCTTTTTAGAACCTTTTCATTAGGATCAATAAACTCTCTTATGACTATGTGATTTTTTTTATGAATGCTTTTGTCAGTGTAGTTAGCACATCTTCTTGGTTAGTGTTTTTTTAGTTCTTTTTGCTGGGAATGAGTTGTCCCGTGATTGGACCCCGGTTGACAATTTTCCCCATTTTCTTGACTTTATTTAGCTCAGAGATCTGACCTCGAGACTATAGCTTCACAGAAAGAAGAATCTATACGCATTTGGGCTAGAACTCTGAGAGGAAGACATAGAAGGGTAGATTGGGTATATTCAAAATCATCAATGGCTGAACTAGATTTAACCATGGGTAATATAATAAAGGCTGCCATGGAATTATAATGGACAGTAAAAGGAGTAATCATGGTTGTGAATAATATGGCCCAAGTTTAGATCCATTGCTAAGCACAAATTTAAGCCTTATAGGTCTGAATAGTAGATCCAAATGTAGTCCCACGAAATGACCATCATTTAGAAGGAGTTGAGGATCACATATGGGATGAGAATCCACTACATGAAGAAATTCTGCCTATCGTGATATCCCCGTTAGTGGCCTGGTCAGTTGTCCTAGAAGTTATAGCTGCACCTGTAAATGAGTTAGTCTTGTCTAATAAGATAGGTGAACTGGTGGAGGTACTGAGAAAAGCCTGAGAAGTTTAGGATTATATGCTAGATGTGGAAGGACTCTATTTATTTCCCGATGCTAAACTTCTAGAAAAGTTCAAGATGCCAGACATGGAAAAGTTTGACGGGACTAAAAATCCTACGATTCACTTAGGATGTATGTGGGAACTTTATCACTGATAGGAGTCAACAATCAACTGAAAGCCTAACTCTTTTACCATTCATTGTTAGGGGCTGCACAAAAATAGTTTTTATTTTATTTTACTTTTTTTTATCATTGGACAATGAAAAGACCAAGACTTTTGAGGACATAGCTATTGTGTTCTTTAGTCAATACAGTGATAATTTTTAGTTAGATGTTGTAGACATCCCAATTTGACCAAGCCAAATCATAGGCACTTGCCTCGAATGCTCCCCAATGACGAAAATATGAAAATTATGCTCAAGGATACTCCAAGCTAGTAAAGTTTGGAATTCAATTCAAAACCCAAGAAACCTATCAACACCTTCAGGCCGCGATATCCATGATCCTGACAAGCGCCACCTTTTTTCATGGTCATACAACAGGTCGTGTCCTTACCCTAACGGCCGCTACCTTTTTGTGATCCTAGAGTAGGTCGCGATTTTCATTTGTTACGACCGTCATGTGCAAAGACACGGCCATGAGTTTGACACCTTTTTGGACAGATGGTAACACCCTTAGAGGATGTCTGTGCTCCCTCTTTGGTGGTAAGCTATATATATATGTTATCGACAATGGTAATGTTTTGCCCTAAGTTTGGATCTCATTGTAAATAAGGGATTTTAGGTTGGTATTGACGACTGGTCGAAAAATAACACACTTTGGTAGAATTACAATATCTCGAAATTCACCTACTCAAATGAATTGAAACTAACTTTGGATGAAAGATAACACAACAATATAAATATGGACATAAAGAACATGCTTAGATCAAGTTTCTACGTTGAGTTATGGATCTCCAAAAATCAGGGCAGAAACATTCAAGTTCTAAAAAATCGGGTCCTTATATGTTCAAGTCTCCTACTTATGATATGTCAAGGTTTTGTCCCATTTCTTTGCATGCTTGTGTTTTAGACATGAATACCAAGGTTCTATATCAGTTTTAAGTCGTCAAACTCAAAAATAACAATACACAACCACATCTCATATCAATCAAGAATACAACAACCCTTTTTTCTCAACTACAACGCTTTTTCGGTTTGTTTTCGGTTCTCGATTTTTGCGGTGTTTAGAGAGATGAGTTGAGAGATATTTTAGGTGATATTAGACCAAAGGTTTAGAGATTTTACTTATTTGTTTAGAGGCTCTTGAAGGATGATGGGATTTAGCTTTAAAGCACTCCTCTTAGGTCCTCTTTGCTCCTTTTTCTTTCTTTCTCTCTTAAACTTGCATGAACTCTCAAGAACACTCAAGAACAATGAAGGTCTGGTCTCCCAACCTTTTTGACCAAAAATATTGAAGGGGAAAGAGGGTGTTTAGCATAGTTTATATAGGGAAAGGCTAGGGAACAAAAAGGGAGCAAAATGATAACACTTAAGTCATTTTCTTCTTTCTTCACATGGGTTGACAAGACAAGGAGCAACTTTTGAGGGAGATATATCAGATTTTGGGTAGGGAATTCGGCTTGGGGTCAATTTGGTAGACAAGAATCTGACCCCACATCAATCTTATGGTTTTACCTAGGTTTGCGTGTTCTTTTGTGCAAGAAAATATTTTAAAAGTTAATTTGATGTATCTTTTTGGTGTCTTTTTCTACTAAAACTTATTATTTTAATATGTTTGTGATAAATTTACTATTTTCATGAATTGTCATAGTTTTCATAGCAATTGATTAAATAAATGTAGTCTTTTAAGTCAAATTAAGTTAGTTTAAAAAAATATGATTTTTTGACTTATTTTAGTGAGTGTGAACTTCAATAATGATTTATTTGCTTTTATTAGCCTATAATATCATATTTTTATGTATATTACTTGTTCAACAAGGATCATCATAATGCTTGATTTGATACATTTCTCATCTTTTTAAGCTTAAAAAAAATAAAAAGCTACTTTTTGACACAACTTCCAAGGTAGCCGGCCACTAATGGATATTTTTGTCATTTTTAATGTTATTTTGTCTTTTTCTACTTAATTGTACTTAAATATCTGATTTAGGGTGTTCATATGTCAAATTTTGAGTTTTTAAGGTTTTTGGCTGTACTAGGAGCAAAATTGTTATTTGATCCTAATTATGATGATTTTTTATTTTTAATTTATTACTTCATGATAATTACTTAATTTATAATGTTGAGAGATTTTTTGGGTGTTAAGGTTTTGTCACTTGAGTTTCAGACCTTTTTAGGGTTTTTTTTGTCAAAGTTAGGATTTTTGAGTCGAGTTAGGATTTCAAACCTCGTCCGTGCTCTATAGCCTCGTGGGCTATTCGTCACTAATACTAGGATCCAAGTAGGGTCGTTACATTTCTTATGGCCACGGAGTTCCCAAAGTGGGTTGCTAACATCGTCCAAATACCAAAGAAAGATGGAAGAATTCGAGTGTGTTGACTTAAGAGATCTAATCAAGGCTAGTCCTAAGGATGACTTCCCTCCCCCCACATAGATGTGTTGGTAAATAACACTGCCAGGAATGCACTCTTGTCTTTATTGGATGGCTTTTCAGGATACAACCAAATTTTGATGGCGCCAGAGGATTGGGAGAAGATTACCTTCACGACGCATTGGGGAACCTATTGTTAAAGGGTTATGCCATTCAGGCTGAAGAACGCAGGAGCAACCTACCAAAGGGCTGCAACCACATTGCTTCACGACATAATACACAAGAAAGGGCACGTTATCACATTAAGGAAGTTCTTCGATCGGATAAGAAAGTACATGATGCGTTTAAACCCATAGAAGTGTGCTTTTGCAGTGATAGTAGGGAAAATGCTTGGATTTATGATCACGCAATGAGGTATGGAAGTTTATTTCTCGAAGATCAAGGCTATTATCGAAATTCTTCCCACAAGAATTGAAAATGACATTGGAATTTTTTTGGGAAATATTCAGTTCATCAATTGGTTTATAGCCAAGTTAACCACTACATGAGAACCTATGTTCCGACTCTTGAAGAAAGGGACCAAGTTTCAATGGGATTAACCGTGTCATGATGCTTTTGATGCCATATGACAGTACATGGAAAACCCTCTAGTTTTGTCGCCACTAGAACCTGGTAATCCTTTGATACTGTACTTGTCCGTGACTGATTCAGAAATGGAATGTATGCTCACTGAAGAAGATGAAGCCAAGATAGAAAGAGCTATCTACTACTTAAGCAAGAAGATGACAGATTGTGAACGTCAGTATACGCCTTTGGAAAAGACTTGCTGGGAACTAGTTTGGGTGTCTAGGAAGTTACGCCATTACATGCTGGCATATTGAGTTGTTTTGATCTCAAGAATGGACCTGCTCAAATATCTCTTCGAGAAACCAGCATTAACAGGAAAGTTAGCCCAACGGTTGTTGATGCTAACTAAGTTTGACTTATAGTATGTCACAAGGAAATCAGTGAAATGGAGAGCCGTTTTAGAGTTCTTGGCCGACCATCCTATTGAAGAAGAAAAAGAACCCTAGTTTGAGTTTCCCGGTGAATAAGTGTTGAAAATCAAGAAGGGTCTGTGGACCCTCTATTTCGATGGAGCTTCAAACTAGTATGGATATGGGATAGGGATACTCTTAATCACCCCCGATGATTCCCACATCCCATTGGCTTATAAGTTGAGTTTTGAGGTTCCCAATAATCAAACCGAGTACAAAGCTTACTTAGCTGAATTGGAAGCAGCCTTAGAACTAGGATGAAAAAAGTTGGAAGTTACAGGGGACTCGATTTCAGTTGTCTCAAGCAAAAGGAGAATGGAAGGTCAAAAAAGAGAGGCTGATCCAATATCATCGAGAGCTTGAAGTAATGATTCCCTTCTTTGAAAATGTGGTGTTTACCCACGTCCCGAGATTACAGAATAAGTTTGCTAACATCTTTGCTACTCTGGCATTGATGATAGACATACTGCCTAAAGTAAATATGAGACCCTTGGAGATTTTGTAAAGGGATGTACCCGCAGTCGATAATATCGTTGCTTCCCAAGAAGTCAATGATGGACTACCTTGGTACCATGACATTTGAAATTTCATTGAGAAGGAAGGGTATCCCAGTCGAGCCAACAAGAAGGATCAAAGGGCTTTCAAAAGATTTGTTGCACAGTTTGTGATCTGTAGAGGAAAGCTATATAAGAGAGGATATTTGGGAGTTAAATAAACTTTGCATTGACATAGGAGAAGGACATGAATTGAGGAGGGAGGTTGACAGATGAGTTTGTGGGCCTCATATGAATGGATTAATTATAGCCAAGAAGATTCTACGCCAAGGATACTTTTGGATGACGATGAAAATAGGTTATCACCAGTTTGTTCAAAGATGCCGAAAATGATAAGTTCACACAAACCTCATGGATGTACGTACTACCATCTCAGCTTTATAATATGACATCACCATGGCCATTTTTAGTATGGGAAATTGACATGATAGGGAAGATCACACCCAAAGCATTAAATGGACATGTGTTTATTCTTGTGGCAATTGACTACTTCATTAAGTGGATCGAAGCTGCTTCCTACTCTATCCTCAAAGCCTCTCAAGTAGCCAAATTCATCAAAGGGAATCTTATCTATCGATACAAGGTTCCAAACGAGATAATTTTTGATAATGGTTCTCACTTTTAAGAAGAAGTTTTAGATCTTTTGGAAGGGTATCGAATTGTCAGTCATAAGTCTTCTCCCCTATAGACCGCAAAGTAATGGAGCTGTGGAAGCTGTTAACAAAAATGTGAAGAAGATTTTGCAAAAGACGATAGAAGGAAGCAAAGATTAGCCAAAAAATCTTTCATTTGCACTTTGGGGGTACCGAACATTGATCAGGACTTCTACCGGAGCAACACCATTTGCGTTGGTTTATGGGATGGAAGCAGCTCTACCCATAGAGTTGGAGATTTTGTCTTTGAGAATAATGGCTGAAAGTAGTATTCCCGAATTAGAGTGGAAAAGGGATAGGTTTGAAGAGTTACTTTTATTTGATGAAAGGAGACTCAGAGCACTATTCCACATCCAAGGGTATTAGAGAAGAATAGCTCGAGCGTTTAATAAGAAGGTTAAGTCTCAAAATTTGAAAGTAGATGACTTAGTACTCAAAGAGATTAGAGCTCTGGTCTTTGATCCAAGAGGCAAGTTCAAACCTAATTGGGCTAGACCTTATCTTATCAAAATCTTGATGTCGAGAGGTGCTGCTATTCTTATGGATCTAGATGGGAATGTCTTCTCTACTCCAATTAACTCAAACTAGCTCAAAAAGTTTTATCCTTGAGAGAAAACCGACAAGGGTAACCTTGGCAAAATGTCAATGTTAATACTCGAGTGTAACCTAAGCCTTAAACTACGTTATGGCCTGATTCCCTTATTCGGGATACGTAGGCAGCTTCTGTCAGAAGTTCAACCCAAACATTTTTTCAAAGCACTCCCTTTATAATGACATTTCGATCAATGAAAAAACATGTTTAATTTTTTTCTAATAAATTGATTATATTACAAAAACGAAAATCTAAAGAAAAGTTACGAAAATCAGTGCGAACTAGAAGTAGAGAAACTTTCATTAAGAAGTTTTACTAATTTAGTTAGATTCTAACACAAAAGAGGCTCGCAAGTCCTCAATCCTTTTCCTAAAAATAAAAGAGAAAGCATTAAGATATCGGTGGTACAAGGAAGAAATGTCAAGTCTTTCTTCTTTCGGCATCTCCTCATTGTCTTACACTACACTCGAGCTCTTTCCCCAACTATGTAGCACCCCGGTCCGGACCATAGTAGTAACCACCTAGATTGTAACAACCCAATTTGGATCCTAGTTGTAACAGCCCAGACTACTATAGTCCGAACCGGGGTGCTACATAGACACTCAAAATCAGATATTTATATACAACTAATTAATAAAATACAAAATAACAACAAAAATGACCAAAATTCCCTTGCATGGCCGGCCACCTAGGAAATTGTGCCCAAAAAACTACTTTTTGCCCTTTAAAGCTAAAAAATAAGAAAAATATATATAAATTAAGCATTATTATGATCCAATACTTTTTATACATGTAATATACATAATAATATAATAATATAGGTCAACAAAAGTAAACAAATAATTATTTAAAGTCTCTACACAATAAATAAGTTAAAAAGTCAATTCTAATCAAACTAGCTTAATTGAATTTAAAAGTCTACACTTATTTAATTGAATGCTATCAAAATTATGAAAAATTATGAAAAATTTAAATAAATTATAAATATATTAATATAATAGATTTTAGTAGGTTTAGGTACATAAAATTAATATTTTATGCATTTATATTCACAAAAATGTATCAAAATACCATTTAAAACCGTAATTAATTATCAAAATAGCTTTTTAGCCTCCCAAACACTGCATGGCCAAAATTTACCTGCCCCAAGTCTGATATTTGTTAGCCTTGAGCAATTCCCACCTCCCATGCAACTAATGGTAATTTTAAAAAATTCAAAATTTACTTATACACCATAATTAAGTCTCCTTTATCAATTTTCTATAGAAACCAACATGCCAAACACCCTTCCCCTTCATGTTCATTCGGCTGAGAGAGTGTGAGAGAGAGGTTCCAAAATTTTCTAAGTTTCCTCAAGAGAGATGGAGAGAAGAAAGAGAGAAGAAGAAAGAGGGAGCAAGGAGGAACTAAGCGGGAAGCACTAAAGCTAAGTCCATCTCTTCCTCAACTTTTTAAGCATCAAAAGAGGTAAGCAACTCTCTTAAACCTTCTGATATTATTCCTCAAGATACCCCTCAATCTATCTCTATAACAAATCCTAAGAAAATAAAACAAAGAATGAGTAAAAAAGGTGTCATATGAGTAGAACATGAGCTGCTTGTGTTAGATTGTGTTTTGTATAAGCTTGCATGTGTATGTTTTTAAGTTTTATGATTTGTGTGTATTATAGAGTTTTGATTTATGTGAGTTTATAATATGCATACAAAGAAAACATGTAAAAAATGTACACAACATAAGCTAAGCAACCAAAACCCTAAGTGGACTGATTTTCTAGACTTACTCACTTTCTACCACTAAATTTAAATCATCATAACTAAATGTAGAAAAATTTTATTAAAGTGATTTTTGTGTCCAGATCTAGATTATTGAGTTCTCTTTCATACAAAATTTTTTAAAAGTAATTTCGTTGGGCAGAACTCCAGATATCTCATTTTTTCCAGAGTGTCAGATCTTGACCACTATGAGTTGCAGACCTAAAAATCCTAAGTTAGAGTGAGAACCGAGCTTAGGTCGAATATGGAATTTGTAGAGGACACATTTATCCTTTTTTCCACCACAAATGAGCTACAAATATGATGTTTTGATAGGTCAAAATACTTCCCAAAGTCTCTATTAAGGTTTAGTAATTGACAGACCTCTCTGTCACATCTTTTTGTGAGACTTAAAACCTAACTTTTTATAAGCCAACTCCAAAAGTGGTAAGCATGAAAAATGTAGCTAACATATTAGACTAAATACTGAGCAAATATAAGCCCAAAATACCCTCGAATGACACCCCAAAAGTTTTAAACATTCTCTGTTAAAAACACACTTTGCATACCCTTTTTAAGCTGATTGAACCCTTTTTATAAATTGGCCAAATTCTCAAACGTTTTCCAAATAACTTGTCCTAAATCAAAACATGAAACTTTTAGGGGACACCATAAAATAAAATCCCACAAAAAATGAGAGCCATAACCCTTGAATTGATGCCCCAAAATAGTAGCCAACAGAAGCATAATTCCTATGTATTTCTTTATAAATTGTTGAACCATTTTTACTTAAATAAAATAAATGACCCCTGTGCCTTATGATCTAGCATTAGTAATAAACATGAAAGTTGTTGAAAATATTTTTATGTAATTAGTGTAAAATATCAGAAATTAAATCTATGTGTAAGTACTTCAAATCGCTGTCGTAACTTTAAAACTAGTAATTAAACTTGTACCTAAAATTGGCTAAGTGTTCGAATGGTGTGTTACTTATGAGAGTTGAGTATGTGAACCTTATATGAACTTTGTGAGTAACTAGTATTCGAAAATGATGCTTTGATGAAATGAACTCATGCCGATGGTTCGATTTTATACCACATGAATTATGGTTATGCTTCGCATGCTTGTGCGTAATGCTTTAGCAAGTTGTACCATGTGCTATGTCATGTTTATACACTATGCAGTGATTAGTTGTGCACATGAGGCATATTGCACATTCATGGGCATTCCTACATTGCATCTTGGGTTATCAAAGTCCTTCGTACCTTTTAAATTAGGTTGGGAATCATTGTTCAGTGGTTGTGGGTCTAGGGCGTCCTTGGTTGCCATGTTTGGAAATGAAATTGGAGGTTTTTATTATAAAAAGGGAGAATTAGGCACCATGGGTTCGTTACTAGCTTTATTTAGACTTTTGGTTGACACCTAATGAGTATCCTTGTTCTTAAGGTGGGACTGGTCGACTTGAAATAAGGATGGATAAAATTGGATAAAGGTCGATCCCCACGCCGTTGCCATTGAGTAAAACAGCTGCAGCATAAAACTTGGCAATGCAATTTACTATTGGCAACGAGGCGAGGATAGGTTCGGTGATTAAGATCTATCAAGTCTACTTTGTAATTCCCGGCGTGGAATTCTAGATACTGTTCTAGAAGTAGCCTGCGTTGGGCACATGCATTGCATTCATTTGGGTCACACACTCACACTTTTGTTCTTATATGTGTTTATCCTGTTGGAAATAATAATTTGCCTATATCTCTGCCCCCTTAACTTTGCATTGGGTGTTATACGATATGTATTATATAATATCTTGTTGTGAATTTGTTAGATGGTTTAGAAAAATTGTTTTTAGGCTCCGGCTCATGGCATTTATGCCACAGGTGACGAAGAAGGACCCTTTGAGGAAGGCAGGTTCGTTGAAGCGAAAGATTTTGCCAAAGAGGGAGAGTTGTAGGAGCCGATTGATCCCAACGACACATTTTGAAGACGTAGAATATTACTTTTGATCTTTTTATTCAGTTTTTCCACGGACATAATGAAACTTTTGTTAAGCTTTCTGGATGACTGTACTTATTAAGTATTTTGAACTATCTCTGAATTGTCAATGATGTAGTAACTATCCTATGTATCTATGAATGATCGGCTAGAATATGTCCCTTATTTATAGTTACATATGTCCTGACATGCCCGGGGAACGGGGTGTCACAAACTAAGCTCTGTAGTGCTTAGAAAGCTTGCTATCAAACTCTCTACCAACTGGCATCATCAGTCGAGAAGACCAAGCCCGTTGGTAATGACCCAAGAAGGAGGCCCGATGAGGAGAACTATAAAGATGGCTCACGGCAGCATCAGGCTTGGTCTGAGTACGCCTAAACTGACGCAGGATGCGGTATAGATGGTAGAAGGTGGTTAGCCTTAAATCAATTAAAAGGACCCCCGAATGATCTATTGTAGCAGTAGTCATGAAAGAAATTTTCAACCAGGGGCATTGCCATGAAATATCCTCCCCGGTCAAAGAGCTTACAAAATTTATCCAAGCAGCTTTAGTATAGTAGAGGCGATAAACCTGATGATGAACAAATGACTTCTCACTGTAGCTATTAGATACAAGTTTCTCCAGCAAGTTAACTTTTTCCATTAGCTAAACCTAAGAGAAATACAGAAAAAGAAGAGCTGAGTGGAAAAACTTGAGAGAAATAAAAGAAAAAGAGAGCTGAGTGAAAAAATAGAGAGAAATATAGAAAAAGAAGAGTTGAGTAAAAAAATAGAGAGAAATACTAAAAAGGAGAGTTGAGTGAACACCTACTGTAGGAGAGCACTGCTTGCAAAGTAAGGGGCACCCTCAGTACCGACCGCATCAAGACCAAGAAGCGTCTGACTAGTGGAATAGGGTCCCGGCTCTCGTGTATCTAATAGGCTATGTCAACTAAAAAAGAGCCAGCCCATCCTTCAGAAGGTCCCAATAGAAAACGAGCCAGTAAATAGATACAAAGAGCATAGCGACGCTGAAGCTGAAGGGAAAAATCGGCAGGTGAACCTCGGGCTTCGAAACGGTCTATGATTCGTGCCACATTAAGGAATCCGTCATGGGTGATGAGTGAAGCCTCACGTTTGGAGTAGATGTAAAGCTACATCAATCGATCCCTAGGACTTGAAAAGGGAGTAGGGACTATGACTTTATCTCGAGATGAGATCTCAAGAATGACAAAAAAGTCCTCCACCGTCGAGCACAGCTCCTCATGCTTGAAATAGAACATTTGCACATCAGGATCCCACAGTTGGGAAGCTCCACTCAAAAGGTGCCAATCGATCCTCATGGTTCTTAAGGAGAACAATGCATCTAGACCGAAGTTGAGAAAATTTTTACGCTCGATCGAAGAGAAGTCACCCATCCAAACCAAAAGAGAGTTTCTGTAAGAGTGAGCCATGGAGACGACAAGGAAGAGATAGAATACATCAAACAGTGGGGTCTAGAACAGGAGCTCCCTTTTATAGAGCCAAAAATGGAGGGAACTACAGAATCTACCTTGAGTTTTGCACCAAAAGGCTTTGTCACGGCCGTCACATTTTCCTCACGGCTGTTATCTCCCATTATCACGGCCGTGAATTCCCATACACCAGGCTGCAAGCTTTTTCCTACGTTTCTGTAGGCAGCCACTTTATAACTTTATGGCCGCGAGATTGTTCCTCACGACCACAATATTTTTGTGCAAAAAATTTGATAGCATCTCTTTCGTTTGTTGACATACCCAATTTATCGCCAAGAACCTGTAAGCAACTCGCAACAAA
This sequence comes from Heliamphora exappendiculata, assembly GCA_034768845.1. Lineage (NCBI taxonomy): Eukaryota > Viridiplantae > Streptophyta > Magnoliopsida > Ericales > Sarraceniaceae > Heliamphora > Heliamphora exappendiculata. The sequence goes on along the minus strand of JAOTRH010026385.1, from coordinate 575 downwards.
AAAATGGATTCATAAGGCCAATTTTCAACTCAGAAATCATATATCATGTATAATAAAGATTTGAGTAATCAAAAACACATTTTCATATACATACATGAAAAGTAAAGCATCCATAGTAAGTGTAATAAGAAACCAAAGGCGCGAAAAACTATCCATCAGAAGCAATGTATATGAGCAGTGCATCAAGTAATGTGTATCAACAGGCATGCAGGCCTCCATATACATAAAGAGAAGAGAAGGAAAGAAAGCAGCAGCAAGGTAGCAGGGGTGGTCACTCTCACCAGGTCCTTTTCCTCTGGACCACGTTGCCCCCGTGGAATGACTCTCTGGTTTCTTCTCACACTTATCTGCAAAAGGCAAAATATGGATTGCCAAAAGGGAGAGAGAGAGAGTGGCACCTAGGTTAGGAGAATTAGGATTTTTGTTTTGAAGCCTCCTTTTATAATATAAAAGAATATACCATATTAAGTATATATATCCACACTTTCCTAAAATGACAAGAAGGAATATAAACTTAACATAAAACAAACCCATCTTCTCCCTATTAGGGCCGGCCACCTAGGGAGTAATCCCTA
>JAOTRH010026374.1:0-21542 GCA_034768845.1 Heliamphora exappendiculata | reverse complement strand
ACTATAAATTCCTAGTGTCTGGTTCTATTTCTCTATCCCTCATCTTTTAATATTTGCATTGATTATATACTTGCATATCTTGCTTTATTGCGATATTAAAAGATTTCTAAAAAGGTTTTAATTTCTTCTTTTTAAGAAAAGACCCAATTTACCCCTATTGGGTTGCCTAGATCTAACAGACCGCTCACTTCGGATACTCGGTTATCATCAAGAATCCAGCGTTGATTTGCTTAGTGACATTTTCTTGGATCATCAGAGCCTATTCTGACCGAATCTCTCTCTACTTCTGCTTGACCGGCTTAGTGTCAGGGTACAAAGGGATACAGTGTTGGACAATATTGTGATCCATGCTTGGCATTATTAGCCTAACAAGGCTTCAATAATTGATTTTGGATGATAACAAACCTATGTATCTAATTGTGCAAATTGAGACTATTTACAGAAAATATACGCTTATCACAATTCAAGATACAAAGTGGAAGCCATGACGCATAATTTCAAATCAAACTCTTTGGCGACAAGGTTTTCGAACAAATGCAAGAGTTGAGATATTGAAGAATTGAAGAACAAATTGAAAATTTTATTTTTAGAATTTATATACATTCACTAATCTCATGAATATTACTTTTGAAGCTCATAGGATTCCTAAAAGTCTTAAAAATATTTTTTCAAAATAAAATGTGATCAAAATATTTTGGAAAAATAAAATTTTTGTTTTTTTTAAGTGTCCAGTCAACTGAGGCTTTATATCAAGGCGACTGATTGAACTGCCAAATATGTATTTTCAGATCTAAAGCAGTTCAGTCGACTGAAGTCAAGTCCAGTCGACTGAACTAGTCTATCCAGTCGACCGAACTAGTTAAAAGTCAAATTTTTGCTAAAAATGGCTAGTTTGACACTACCTTATTTAGCCTAACGGCTAGTCTAATTTTGAGGCCTATAAATAGAGCCATTGAGCTCTTATTTTATTTACTCAAAGCCTCTCAATCATTATCTTATGTACACTCTCTTAGTGCTTTAAATTCTTGAGTTTTTCATTCATATTTTTTAGAGAAAAGAATTACTAGATTTTTCTTTGAGTTTCATTGTTATATTCCATTGAGAAGTGAGTTAGTGTTTCATTATTTGTACTCATCTGCTCATTGTAGGAACAAATCCTTTGTACACATTCCTTTTGTTGTTGCATTGTATTTGAGAAATGCGTTTCTCAAAAGAAGCTAATCTGGCTATAAGGATTGGATTGCTTGAGAAGGGTACATTTTCAAGAGAGGCACTATGTCTAAACTAAAGAGAGAGGCTCCTCTGCTTATTGAAGAAGAGGTAGTAAGAAATTCTCATAGCGGTTGGCTTGAAGTAAGGACGTAGGCCGTTGCGCCGAACCTTATAAAAATCATGGTGTTCTTTTTCTAGCTAGCTCATTTCTTTTATTTACTTTATTATATTGTTGATTGTCATTGCTTCACATACACTTGCACTTGAATTATTTATTTCTTGTATTCGTTAATTTTTAAAACTAGAAGGTTTTGAATCCTGTCATTTCACTTTGCAAAGGGTATTGTCAAATTATTGTATCTTAATCTAGAAGTTATATTTGAAAAGTATTAAACTTGAAAGTTGTACTTGTATTTTTAAAACAAGAAAAGTTGAATCCAGTTAACAAGAAGGTTTAAATATTATGAATTAAAATTGAAGTACAATTATATTTTAATCTTAAACAAAAGGGACCTTAAATATTAATATCTTCAGTTGCTGTTAAATCTTTTTGAATCTTAATTTTTTGTCAATTAAAAACTACTTGTGTTTTAATTTTTTTTCAGAAGAAGTCATACTTAAAAATATATTTGTGTATTAATACATTTTTCTTATAAGTGAACTAAAAATTATACTTAGCTTTTTATACTTAAACATTTTTTTTATAAAAAAAATTCAATTCACCACCCCTCTTAGAATTACACATGTACTCTCAATTGGTATCAGAGTACAACACATTATTCTTAATAAGTTTTTGTGAAAAAGAGCTATGACAGGTAATGGTGTATCTTTTTTTGGAGAGGGTCTGTCCTCCACAAGGCCTTTAATTTTTTGTAGTGTTAACTACACCTTTTGGAAGCAAAGAATGAGAACTTTTATTCAAACCATGGATTGGAGGGCTTGAATAGTAATTGTGCAAGGTAACTTTACTTCCACCAAAACTGTAGAAGGTAAAGAAGTTCCTAAACTAGAAGAAAAAATAAATAAAAATGATATGAAGCAACTTCAAATTAATTCTAGTGCTATGAATGCATTGTATTGTGCCTTAGATGCTAACGAATAGTTTCACATCACGATATGTAAAAATACAAAAGAAATATGAGAAAAATTAAAAATTACTTATGAAGGCACACATGATATTAAAGATTCTAAGATTGATAGATTAATTAGTAAATATGAAATCTTTAAGATGAATGATGATGAAACCATATCTAGCATGTTCACACGCTTTACTCATATTATTAATTCTCTTAATGCACTTGAAAATTTTTATCAATCGTATGAGTTATTAAGAAAAGTACCCAAAACCTTGCTATCCATTTGGGAAGCTAAGGCTACAGCCATCTCTGAGACAAGAAATCTAAGGGTAATGACCTTAAATGAACTAATTGGCTCAATGTTGACATACGAGCACAAGATAAATGAAAGTGTCAACAAGCAAAACAAGGCAAAAAATCCATTTCCCTCAAAGCCTCAAAAGAAAGTTTCAGTGATGAAGAAAATGAGAAAATTAATAACGATGACATGGTTCTTATCACAAGAAGATTTAGCAAATTCCTCAAGCCAGACAAAAGGCTTTCAAGAAGATTTCGAGGCAAAAAATTCGACAAAGAAGACTCAAACAAACGAGACCTCAAGAAGGAACCACTCACTTGCTACAACTGCAACAAAACTGCGCACATCAGGCCCGAATGTCTTTTACTCAAGAAGGACTTAAAGAAGAAAAAGAAGGCCATGAAAGCAACCACGTGAGATGACTCAGATTCAAACGAATCAAGCAACAGTTCAAGTGACGAAAAAATGGCAAATTTCTGCTTGATGGCGAGTATAGATGAAGAGGTAAGTTCTCATTCTAATTCATACAATGAATCTAGTTCTTCTTACTCAATACCATCATATGGTGAACTTAAAAATGAAGTATTCAACTTACATAAAAGACATTTGAAATTGAAAAAGAAAAATGTAAAATTGAAAAATGAAAATAAAAAATTTTTCTAAGGAAATTGAGGAATTAAAAGTTTTAAATGAAAATGCTAAAAATAAAAAAGAAAGCATGTCTAAAGAGCATAATTTACAAGTTGAAACATTAAACAAAGAAAAACTCATTTTAAAAGTTAAATTTGATAAATTAACAAAAATTTTAGAAAATGAGATTTCTAATCTAACAAAAGAAAACGAGATATTAAGAAAACAACTCACAAGCTTAAAAGGTAAAAATATTGAAAATGATGTCTCTTGTGAACTAAAAAGAAATGTAAAAGATTACTCACAAATTATCTATAAATTTATAAATGGAAAAAAAAATTTGAAAAAGTTTTGGGAGCACAAAAGAGATCATTAAATAAAGAAGGAATAGATTATAATGGAGAAGTGAAACTCAAATCTAAAAATTATTTTGTAAAATAATCAAAGAACTTTTCAAACTCATATTCAAAGAATATCTATAAAAATGTAACTTGTGTTTAATGCAAGAACAAAGGACACATTAAATTTGACTGTCCACTAAAAAGAAACAACAATATATCAAAAATGGTTTGGAGAGTGAAAAACACTAATTCTATAGGATCCAAAAAGATTTGGATACCAAAGAAAATCACTTAATCTATTTTGTAAGTATGCTTGAAATCCTCATCATCCTCAAAAGAAAGCTGATACTTAGATGGTGGATGATCAAGATATATGGCGGGCGACAAGTCAAAATTCCTAAGTTTAACAACTAAAGATGGAGGTAATGTGACTTTTGGAGACAACGAAAAAGGTAAAATCTTTGGTATAGGTAAGGTTGGTAAAAAATCTTCCCTATCTATTGATAACGTACTTCTTGTTTATGGTCTTAAGCATAATCCCCTTTGTATTAGTCAATTATGCGATAAAGGTTATAGTGTACAATTTTTGCATGACACATGTGTTGTTGAAAACAAAGAAACTAGTAAAGTTTTATTTGTTGGAAAAAGATTTTAAAATGTTTACACTATCGATTTTGAAAATCTAAATTCTCAAAATATTCAATGTTTTTCTACTATAAATGAAACTAATTAGTTATGGCATAGGAGGCTAGGTCATGCTAACATGGATCTCCTATCCAAACTTGTCAAGAAAGATTTGGTCAAAGGCAGCCTAAGACTAAATTTATTAAAGACAAAATTTGTAATGCTTGCTAATTTGGTAAGCAGGCTAAAACGAGTTTCAAAAGAAAACAAAAAATTTCTACAAATAGACTTCTACAATTACTTTATCTTGATTTGTTTGGTCCTATGAAACCCCAAAGTCTTGGAGGAAAAGTATACTGTTTTGTTATTGTTGATGATTTTTCATGATATACATGAGTTTTATTTCTTGCAACAAAAGATGAAGTATGTCATGTGTTGGCTAAATTTTGTAAGAAAATTCAAAATGAAAATGGTTATTCTATTCTACACATTGGTAGTGATAGAGGAGGAGAGTTTAAAAATAAAGATGTAAAAAACATTTGTGACCAAAGTGGAATTTGTTATAATTTTTCTACACCTCGAACTTCTCAACAAAATAGGATTTTTGAGAGAAAAAATCGATCCTTACAAGAAATGGCACGAACAATGTTAAATGAACACAAAATTCTTAAATTTTTTTGGGTCGAGGCAGTAAATACTGCTTGCTATGTCATGAATTGAGTTTTTACAAGATATTACTTAAACAAAACTCTTTATGAGCTATGGAATGGTAGAAAGCCTAGCATTTTTTATTTTCATGTCTTTGGTTGTAAATGCTTTATTTTAAATGATAAAAATGATTTGGGAAAATTTAAATCTAAATTTGATGAAGGAATTCTTCTAGGGTATGCTACAAATAGTAAAGCTTATAGAGTATACAATAAAAGAACTATGACATTTGTAGAATCCATTCATATAACATTTGATGAAGTTAACTCTTTTTCTTCTAAGATTCCAGTTGATGTTGATTTAGATATAAATAAAGGAATGGAAGAATTGCAAATTAAGGAAGACAAAGACAAAAGCATAGAGATTCATGAGTCTAAAAGTCAAGATAAATATAAAGACCTACCAAAAGAATGGAAGACAGTGAAAGATTATCCCATGAATCAAATCATAGGTAAACTTTCACGAGGTGTAAGTATTCAATTATATTTTAAAAATATTTGTGATCATCTTGCTTTTCTTTCACAAGAAGAACCTAAAAATATAAACGATGCACTAGAAGATGAATCTTGGATAATAGCATGCAAGAAGAACTAAACTAATTTAAAAGAAATAAAATTTGGAGTTTAGTTCCTAGTCCTAAAGACCATACAATAATTGAAACAAAATTGGTATATAAAAATAAAAAGGATGAAAATGGTATTGTAGTCCGTAACAAGGCTAAGCTAAATGCACAAGGCTATAATCAAGAAGAAAGAATTGACTTTGAAAAAACCTATGCACCAGTAGCTATGATGGAAGCCATTCGCATGTTATTAGCATATGCATCCTATTAAAACTTAAAACTTTTCAAATGGATGTAAAAAGTGCTTTCTTAAATAGGGTCATAAATGAGGAAGTGTATGTTGAACAATCACTTGGTTTTGAAGATTATCAGTATCCAAATCATGTATTTAAACTAACAAAAGTATTGTATGGATTAAAACAAGCTCCTCGAGCTTAGTATGATAGAGTAAGTAACTTTTTGTTAGAAAATAAATTTACAAGAGAAAAGATTGACACAAATTTATTCATAAAAACAAACAAAGAGAACATGCTCATTGTACAAATATACGTAGACGACATTATATTTGGTGCTACTAATGAAAATCTATGCAAGAAATTTTCTCGATGTATGCAAAACGAGTTCGAGATAAGCATGATGGGGGAGGTCACATTCTTTATTGGATTACAAATCAAACAAGAAAAGAATGGAATCTTCATCAACCAATCAAAATATGTACATGAACTGCTCAAGCGCTTCCACATGGAGGACGAAAAAGTTTTGGGAACTCCAATGAGTCGCTCAACTAAACTTGACAAAGACGAGCAAGGAAAGCCTGTAAACACTAAGTTCTAACGTGATATGATTTGTAGCTTACTCTATTTAACTGCAAGTAGACCAGATATACTGTTAGTGCATGTATGTGTGCACGATATCAAGCATGTCCTAAAGAATCACACTTGATTGTTGTAAAAAGAATCATAAGATACTTAATTGGTACCATAAATATAGGTTTATAGTATCCTAAATATACTTCTTTTGAAATGATTTGTTATTCAGATGCGAATTTTTTTGGTTGCACAATTGACAGCAAAAGCACTAGTGGTACATGTCATTTCTTAGGAAGATCACTTGTCTCTTGGTTTTCAAAGAAATAAAATTCTGTAGCCTTATCTACCACTGAAGCCGAATATGTGGCTGCTGGTAGTTGTTGTGCACAAATTTTATATATGAAACAACAACTTCAAGATTTTAAATTAAATTATGATGTAGTGTCAATTACATGCGATAATAAAAGTGCAATAAATATTTCTAAAAATTCAATTTTGCATTCACGAATAAAGCATATTGAGATAAGACATCATTTTCTTCATGATCATGTACAAAAAGGTAACATCTTTTTAGAATTTGTGAGCACTAGTGAATAATGGGAGGAAATTTTTACTAAACCACTTAATGAGGATCAATTCATTATAATTAGATGAGAATTGGGTCTTATGCATGCTCGTGAAGTTGCATAAAAATATTCTTTATTAAGCATTGTGTTAAAAAATATTTTGAGGCCTTTTTACATCAGGCGTTTGTTGAAAGAAAACCAGAAGTTCTGTTAAAGTACTGTTCAGTCGACTGAGTCCCATTTTTCAGTCGACTAAACCATTTTTATTCAATCCAGTTGACTGAACATACCACTCCAGTCGACTGAACTGTCGTGGATTTCGAAAAATTGGGAAGCCGAACTGCGTTTAAACACTGTTATTTCATTTTCAACTCTCGGCTTCTCTCTCATAGGGCACAAAAATACCTAGTTTTGGATTGAAAATGGTTTTTCCTTAACTTCCACTCTCCCACAACCATTCTCCCACATTTCTTTCTCTCAATCCCTCACTCATGGCACCTAGGGTTAGAGGAGGAAAGGGAAAATCACTTGCTTGAGACGATCCAACCGGTGAAAATGACCAATAGTTCAACTCGAGTCGCGCCGAAGTTCTCTACAAGCATCATCTCCAATATCTTGATCCCATTTTTTGTAAAATTCTCAACATGCGCTTCTTGGATGCAAATTTTTCTCATGTTTTACGTCTTTTCTCTAAAATTGGTTGGGGGCCATACATATTTTATCAACCCAAAAGTGTCTATTCCCAAATCACTTGCCTATTTTATACCAATCTCTCTCAAGAACTTAACTCAAATCCAAATGATCGTTACACTCACTTCTCTACTTATCTCTGTGGAAAAACATACAAATTTTCTGATAAAGACATAACAAATCTTTTTGGAATAGGTCAAGAAGACTTTATTTATCCCCAAATTTCATCTCAATCATGGATCATGGTACAAGAATTCACTTCCGAAATATTTTTACCCATGATCATGACTGAACGCCCTCTAAATTTTTTCCTCACCCCATCTTACTATCAACTCACACTTGAGGCCAAAATTTTACATCTTATCATTACATGCAGCATATTGCCTCGTAGTGGATCTTGCAGTTATATTTTCTATCTTGATTGCTTCATTTTATGGTGCATTTCAACGAAAAAATGCCTCGACCTTCCATCTCTCATATGTCAATGGATGCTTTCGAAAGAAAGTACCAAAAGACATACTCTTCCTAATGGAGGTTTTCTGACACCTCTTTTTGAGTCTTTTGATTTTTCTCCATCTCCTTCCAATTTTATTCCACCAAAAAACTTTAACTTTCTTACCGCCACCACTTTAAAGCAAATGGGTTATCGTTTACAAAATGGACAATGGCTATCCAAAAATCCTAGGCAAGGTTCTCAAGTAGTGCAAGATCGTGAAGGTGAAGAGGATGAGGATGCCGCATATGCACAGGCCGATGCACCTTCTCCTCATGCTCCATTAGTACCTCTATCTGCTTCTACCACCGCTGATGACACTGCTCCTGTCACACGCTCTTTTTTAGATAATCTGGTCAAATCCTTTTCCAAAAGTGTTGATAAAAAGCTTGCTAGAATTAGCTCTCGCCTCACTCGCATCGAGGATGCCTTAAGCATTCCTCCCTATGACGTCTCTCTACCCGACAATGATGGTGATGATGAGGACATCGAGTCTACCTCTCACTCAGCTTCTTTTTTATCATGACAAAAGGGGGAGAACCAAGTGAGCAAAAAGGAAGGAAAGTATCTTTATCTTCTTAATTAACTTTTGGAGAGCATTATTTTGGATCATGTACTTATACTACTTTTATACTCTTAGTTTTTGAATATTGTTTATCTTATCATCATGCTTGGATATTATTTATGAATGGTATTATGTTTATGAATGGTTTATCATATGATTAATATTGGATATTTAAATGGATATATGCATGTTACTAATTCAATCTTATATTCAAATGAATGATTGAAAAGGGATTAACATTTGAAAAGATCCTTCAAAATGGGAAAATATTTTTTGGAACAAAGTTGTATGAATGAAAAGAAATTCAATATCTTCACAATTATATGTATTGAAAGGGGGAGTTATTCAACTCTCAAAGATCATTATTTCATGCTTATTGATAGATGGAGCTTTATCTAAGCTTTCCTACATTATTTTGCTCTATGTTTGTTATCACCAAAAATGAAAAGATTGTTGGCCTAACAAGGCTTCAATGATCGATTTTTTATGATAATAAACATATGTATCTAATTGTGCAAATTGAGATTATTTACAGAAAATATACACTTAGCACAATTTGAGATACAAAGTGGAAGCCATGACGCATAATTTCAAATCAAACTCTTTGGCAACAAGGTTTTGAAACAAATGCAAGAGTTGAGATATTGAAGAATTGAAGAACAAATTGAAAATTTTATTTTTAGGATTTATATACATTCACTAATCTCATGAATATTACTTTTGAAACTCATAGGATTCCTAAAAGTCTTAAAAATATTTTTCCAAAACAAAAAGTGATCAAAATATTTTGAAAAAATAAAAATCTAATTTTTTTCAAGTGTCTAGTCGACTGAGGATTTATATCAAGGTGACTGATTGAACTGCCAAATATGTATTTTCAGATCTAAAGCAGTTCAGTCGACTGACCCTTGAGGTTCAGTCGACTGAAGTCAAGTCCAGTCGATCGAACTAGTTAAAATTTGAATTTTTGCTGAAAATGGCTAGTTTGATACTACCTTATTTAGCCCAATGGCTAGTCTGATTTTAAGGCCTATAAATAGAGCCCTTAAGCTCTTGTTTTATTCACTCAAAGCCTTTCAATCATTCTCTTATGTACACTCTCTTAGTGCTTCAAATTCTTGAGTTTTTTATTCATATTTTTTAGAGAAAAAAATTACTAGATTTTTCTTTGAGCTTCATTGTTATATTCCATTGAGAAGTGAGTTAGTGTTTCATTGTTTGTACTCATCTGCTCATTGTAGGAACAAATCCTTTGTACACATTCCTTTTTATGTTGCATTATATTTGAGAAATGCATTTCTCAAAAGAAGCTAATTTGGCTACAAGGATTAGATTGCTTAAGAAGGGTATATTCTCAAAAGAGGTTACTCCGCCTAGACTAAGGAGAGAGGCTCCTCCGCTTATTGAAGGAGAAGTAGTAAGAAATCCTCATAGCGGTTGGCTTGAGGCAAGGAAGCAAGCCGTTGCGTTGAACCTTGTAAAAATCGTGGTGTTCTTCTTCTAGCTTACTCATTTCTTTTATTTACTTTATTATATTGTTGATTGTCATTGCTTCACAGACACTTGCACTTGAATCATTTATTTTTGCATCCGTCAATTTTTAAAGTTAGAAAGTTTTAAATCCTATCATTTTACTTTGCAAGGGGTATTGTCAAATTCTTGTATCTCAATCTAGAAGTTATATTTGAAAATTATTAAACTTGAAAGTTGTACTTGTATTTTTTAAAATAAGAAAAGTTTAATCTAGTCAACAAGAAAGTTTAAATATTGTGAACTAAAATTGAAGTACATTTACATTGTAATCTTCGAATAAAAATGGCTTTAATTATTAATATCTTCATTTGCTCTTAAATCTTTTTAAATCTTAATTTTTTGTCAATTAAAAACTACTTGTGTTTTAATTTTTTTGAACAAGAAGTCATATCTAAAAATATATTTGTGTATTAATACATCTTGCTGATAAGTGAACTAAAAGTGATACTTGGCTTCTTATACTTAAACAATTTTTTTTTTTAAAAATCCAATTCACCTCCCTTTTGGGATTACACATATACTCTTAGCATATCCTCGTAAGACCATGCGAATACATTTTTAAATTTTTTTTAATAAAATTGTTAACTGCTCACGTTCAACTAGGGATAAAGAAGAACCAATTTGTACAATTTGTAGATTAATTTCATTACCCAGATTTATTGACAAAATTTTTTCAATTATTGGTTGAGCACGCATTTCTCATTTTCTTTTTATTAAAAGTTTTATTTTTGCGGGGATATCCCCGTTGAAATCAAAATTATCAAAAACTTATGAAATAAATCAAATAAAATAGAGTAACCAGAAATCTTGTTTATTTCATTAAAAAAAGAAGGGATTACAAGCTCAAAGGCAGAGGGAGATGTACAAACAGACGTGCTCTCAACCATGGACTCCGACTCAGACTTGGGACATACAGCATACAAATTACAGAGACCAGTTTTTCACATCCCTTGTAGCCGCGCCCATGATGAGTCAGGTGTAATCAGCTAGGGCGTTGTAACCTAACATCAGACAATCCTGGTCGATTTTGTGCATCTAAGCCATCTTTTCATTGAATAGCACTCCCATGTCAATGCCATCTAGCTTATCTGCCCAATCTTCCTCTTACATCTTCTCTTCCTCTTCTTCATCTTTCAAAACTTCCTCTTTTTTCGTATCAGATAGTTGATGGCTGAAGAAGATTTTCAATCCTGGTAGCTTTTGGTTAGTTTCTTCATCAATTCATAGCTCTGGAAAGCCAACGTATGGAAAACCTTCTCTTTCTTTAACAAAGTAACCGTTGAGCATTCCTGGGTACTTAACCTTTTGTCCCCCTTTATGCCCTTTCAAATCTTCTTTTGTTGACTTGCACCCAATACTGAAACATCACAAAGCTGGCAATACTTGGACAGGATCTGGAATACCTTGTTGTTTGCAACTCAACCCCATTCTTGAAAAGTAAGACATTCGCATCATCATTGTAACTGCTTGCGAGTTAATGTAATTTTCCTCTTCCTTTAAGAGCATCTGCACAGCCTAAGCTTCATCGAATTAGAACCCACTTAATGACACATTCCCTTCTCCATGCTGAACCTCCAAGAGAGTCAAGCCCTCTTCTCTTGAGGGTTGAATACTATTTTCTCCATGGATTGTCAACATTGTCCCATTCTTTATCAATTTCAGCTTCTGGTGAAGAGTAGAGGGAACAACTTGCATCTCAGGGTTGTGGAACCAAGGTTGCCCTAATAACAGGTTGAAGAATGCCAGGACATCCAGCACATGGAACTCCACTGAGGTTTTCAGAGGCCCAATCGACACAGCGAATGATACTAGTCCCAACACATCCCTCCTTGTATTATCGTAGGCTCGAACTCCTTGATTACAAAGCATAAAATGGTTCGACTTCATCCCAAGGAAAACTGCAGTTCTGAGTGAGCAGACATTCAAGGCTGAACCATTGTCGATGAGTGTTACTAGAACCCACTTTTCTAATCACTTTACGGTGATGTGCAAAGGCTTATTGTGATTTTTTCTTTCTAATGGCAAATCTTTCTTAGAAAAAGAAATCACTCTAGGCTCTACAGCTGACAGTATTAACCCAATTAACGGTTAAGGGGTCGCGTCTATCGATACATTGGCTTTATTCAAAACTTTCAACACAGCTTATCGGTGCATGTGTGAAGCCATCAGCAAACCCCAGATGCTAATGTTGGCCTGTGTCTTTTTTAGCTACTTTAGTATAGCGTCGTCCTCCTCTTCTTGCCCTTTCTCTTTTTCCTTTCTACTTTCTTGTCATTTTTATAATTAAGCCATCTTGAAATGTCGCCCACTTTTAGTTAGATGCTCTATGCCTTCCTCGGGATCCCACATTCCAGGCATTGCACTCTCTGTCTGCCTTACTTCATCAATACGTAAAGGGACTTTCAAATGCCCACAATCAAGTCAGCGACTGCTGTTCTCCCTCTCCTTTCTTCCTCGTCCTCTATAGCCCATGTGTTGTCGACCTCTTTTTAGATGTCTTCTTCGATGTATTCTATTTGCTGTTCCCGAGTAGCCCAAAAGTTGGTCCATATTGCTCCATTTGATTTCAACACAATTTTTACTAACTAGTAGGATTGCATATCATCAACATATACCTCTTCCTCAAAAAATTAGGAAAGGGTAATGCCATTGAGCACATGGTCGAACCCATATGGCCACGCCGGGTAGTACAACGATGAGTCGTCCTCCTCATTGCGCTCTTTCTCTTCTTGTTGGTTAGCTTGGATTGTCATTTTATACCCCTCCCAAGCATCATCGTTCCATTCCTCCATCATTTTCAGCCATAATCAATAAATAAGCTATCTGACCTTCAGTAGCTCAAACGTACGGGCGTGGCAGATGCGATGAACAAATGTACTGGTTTAGATCTTCTAACTGTCCTAGAGACATACAGTTTACCCCAGCCTATTTGGCATGGTTTGGCAAAGGATTGGTCGTGACATTTAGCTTTGGAGCAACAGATGGCGGTGGGATGACTTTGTTGTTGATGAGATCTTAAATCTCATGACGTAACCTCATACACTTATTAGTTAAATGTCCATGACCCTAGTGGTAAGCGCAGTACTGAGAAGCATTGCACCTCGAAGGGAGGGGATCAGGTACAGGCATGGGGTCTAACAACTCGATAAGCCCTTTCTCGACAAGTCGATTTAGGGTTGTAGATAATGAAATGTTAAGGGGAGTAAAAACCCTCCTTGGCCTTTGTTGCAGCTGCTGACTGTTATTTGACTGTTGAGTACTACTTGAATGTTGGGTAAAAGAAGAAGGGTTCAAAAGGTTAACCTCATTTGAGCGAGAAATGAGGTTGGTAGAAGCGGACTGGTTCTGGTTCGTGGTGGGGAAGGATCTTCTTGGTTTTTTACTAGACTCGACTTTCTCAATGTCCCCAGACTGAATGGCATCTTCAATCTGCACCCCAGCATCAAATAGCTGCTTAAAAGTAGAGAGCAGCTGTGTGATAAGATAACGCTTCAGGGGGAATTGTAAAATTTTCACCATAATTTGCACTTGTTCCTTCTTGGTTGGCCGTTTCGTCATCTTGGCCGCTTTTTCTCTCCATCGAGTTAGAAAATCAACAAATGATTTTTGATTTTCCTGACGAGTTATTTTTAGCTCTCAAGTGGTCATGTCCAGTTGCACATTATAGCTATATTGACTGATGAAAGGAGTGACTATATCTTACCAGGTTCTAGTCTTAGCTACCTTTAGGGAGAGAAACCACTTTTGAGCCGCTCCTAAAAGAGAGTGATGGAAAAGCTAGGCCTTTAGCTGATTGTCAATCCCCATAGGGGAGAGTGTCCTGACATACATCCTCAAGTGGATTTGAGGATCACCAGTTCCATCTAACTTCTCCATCTCAGGCATTTTGAAATTTTTTGGGAACAAGCAGAGTCCCCCTACGTCCAACATATAATCCTTTACCCCTTTCACCTTCCTCAGGACTTTCTCCATGCGGTTAATTTTCTTTGCCAACGCTGATTCCCTGGACTGAGCAGTATTCTCCTATTCTACCACAATCAGGCGGGGAACCCGAGGTGTCATGGCAACTTGTGGTGCGTCTTGCCCCTAGTTATCATCCCAGAAGTCTTCACCGTTCTCATTTGTATCATCCAGTTGTTCGTCTATACTAGGAAAACGGGCCTAAATCACTTAGATTTGTGCTTGGTACTAATTTTGAGCCTGGGTTTGCTAATCCACGACCCTTTGTATCTTAGTAATTGCCCTCATCAAGGCTGTTAGATTAACTTTATTTTCTGCCATCCCAGATGATTCAGCTGGCTGCTTAGATATTCTGTAGAGTCTGCCTGTTACTGACCTAGCCCAGACACGTGTCGACTGTAATCTTCCCGGCTCAATGATCTAAACCTAAAGAAAACCTGAATCTCAAAAGTAGAATAACCACTGTCAAACACTTCTCTAACAGGAATTCTGACAATAGGTAGCAAACATCTAAGATACCCAAAATGACAAACCATAAGCAAATAATCACTGAAATTGAAGTAATGCCACTTTCAGGCTCATACTAGAAGCATAACAACTGAACATCTGAGAACCAAGGAAAGCTAAGGAGGGGATCAACCAAATTCTAATAGAGAAACGGGGAGCACTTTGGCAAGGTAATAAAACTAGGTCAAAAGGACCGATTTAATCTTGGATTCTAAGGGAAAATAGGCAGCACTATAGTAAGAAAACAAGACAAGCTCACACGAGTTGAGGAAAGCGAGCCTAAACAGAAATGGGAGATAACACCAACAACCCGAGAAGAGCTTGAAAGAGAGAGAAAATATCATAGCGATTTGAAAACAAAACACGGGTATGACCCCGAGAAGAAAATTACAGTGTGAAAACCAAACAAGGCGAAGAACATAACTCGGGTAAAATCCTGAAGAAAAATCTAACCTAAGTAACAAGGGATGCTAGAAGAACTCAGGCCAAAACCCGGAGAAGGAACTTTCTTAAACCGAATAAACAATCCTATCAAACGCAAACAAAATATACAATTAACAAAACACATAATCCTACTGAGTTAACAGCACCTATTGGAGGGTTCTAAGCTACTATATGCAAAAGACCGATTTTGGTTAATAAACAGGGTACCTTCTGAATAAAATCGGATATATACCTCCCATACCTGGCGTGGTGGAGGATATGGTTAAACAGTACGCTCGAACTCTTTTACTACACCTATGAAAGCGTACAGTCAGTAAGGATTGCTCGCCTTCCTAATATCAGGGCATCGGGTCGACCAGGTATAGGGTAAGAACAATGCACATGCATGCGAAAATACAAATGAGAAATACATATTAAGTACTAATAATATTTTCGAATCTAGCCCTCTTTATTGATTTTATAAACCACTCCCCAGTGAAGTTGTCAGAAAATACTGTGGCGCCAAAAGTTTGGAGTTTTTGGAGTTCAAAAATAAGTGAATTCAAAAAATGTTTAGAAAATATTTGTAACATATTGAAAATCAAATTTTGAAAACTCCTTTTTGTTGAAAATAGAGTCGCCACTTAATTTTTGAGAAAAATCAAGAAAAACAAAAATGGGCTACTAATATTTGAAACGTTAACCAGAGAAAATAGGTTCTATGGGCTAAAGTACGAATTGGGGAAGGTGTTAGGCACCCTATTCACCAAATCGTGAGGTTGACCTATGCTAATCATCATTGATTTTTAATAAAAATTTTCAAATGCATGAAAATACAAAAAATTGAAGTGAAGAGAGAATACCCAAAATCAAATAAAGAAAACACATAGCATATGTATATAAAATGCTAAACAAGTAATTAAGAAATTTTTAAGTCTTATGTCATACAATTTCTAGATAAATAATACTTAGAGCAAATGCACTTGGCATGATTCAAACAAAAGAATAGAAAACATGCTGAAAGTAACTAAAATCAAGAATAGACATGAATTGCTAAGAATATTACCATTCTAGGCATACCAAAAATGCATATTGCCAAATATCACAGAAAAAGAATTACATTAGCATGCTTAACTTTACTAAACAGAAAAAGCTAAACTAAGAAAGGAGGCATGAAAATCCCATATTAAAAAGCTTACTAACAATGAAATTAATAGCAAGAATTTTATAACAAAAGAAAGCTTAAAGAAAACAAAAGGATGATTTACAAAAGAAAATTAAATAAATGATAAAAGGTTATAAAAGAAAAGGAAAAATTCTAAAAATTAAGAAATTAAAATTAACACTATTTCAAAACATTATTTGCAAATTAAACTAATAAGCCTAAACTAAGAAAATTAAACTAAGTTAATAAGCTTAAACTAATCATTAAAAGATTTGATGAGAAAAGAAACAAAAAAGAAAGAAAAATAAAATATTATCAAAGAAGGCTAACTTAAAATTAAAAGAAAATGCAAATGTAAATAACGACAATAGCATTCTAATAACCGTTAACTAAGAAATACAAAATATGGGTGTAATATTGATTAATTACAACCATATGCATATAAGTGCTTGAATTATAACAATAACGGCACCGTTAGTCGCATTGTTAATTATATTAGCACTAATTAATAAATTAACGATAATCCAATCCAATCCAATTAACGATGATCCAATCCGTTCAAACAGAATGCCTGGATCGCTAGTGAACCCTCGAGTTGGGGAATGATAATGGGCAATTCAATTCTCAAGCGATGATCGAATCCAAGTAGAGTTTCATTTGGTGTCAGTGGTTTGACTCTCGGTACTTCAGCAGGGTTTCAATGTCGGGGATCGAACTCACACGATGCTTTGATAGAGCTTCTCACTCTAAAATTCTGTCTTGAAAACGTACTAGAGGGTACGGTATTTATAGAATTTTTTAACTAATGAAATATTGACACGTTTTGGGGACACGCCAGGCCATTTAGAGTTGGTGGTCGCCAGTATGGATATAGCGGTCGCCATAAAAATTAAAGTTTTTAAGAGGTTCTATGGACAATCGCCACAATGGAGTTGGCGACCCCAAGGTTCACATGTGGCGGTCGCCACTTTGGCTAGGATTTCCAAGACGTTCTATTAGCGGTCGTTACAATGAACATGGCGACCCCTGGGTTCCATTATGGAGGTTCAAACTAGTTTTAAAGTTTTGATCAATGGGTTCAAATACCGAGCTTGGATCATTTCTCAATAATCGTATTGAATCACCATTCCAATTACTTTCATCATTGAATCCACCTGGATCAACCTAAGATTAGACGGGGTCAAATTGGAGTTGTCTACAATACCTCACCTCCAGTACACGGCTCATGACATAGTATGGCTCACGACGTGTCTAATCCATCAAACGGCCAATACCACGCACACCAAACCTTAGCTGAAAGGGATTGTCACTACCCACAATCTAATCACAACAACTAATTTCCCAAGGTCTCAGACACCCCATCTCCCCAACGTACCAAATCCATCACACGGCCAAAACCACGCACACCAAACCTTAGCTGAAAGGGATTATCACTACCCACAATCTATTCACAACAACTAATTTCCCAGGGTCTCCAACACCCCATCGCCCCTACTCACTAGGTCTTTCATAACACAACTTTAACGTCCAGTAGCATACTCTCAAGAGGAGCCATCTACCAAAACTAAGCCACTTTCAACTACACCCGAATAAAACTCTGCTTACACAAACATCCAACAGTTTACCAACCAAGGCCAACCTCGCGCGACTAACCCTAGCTCTCCAACAAGTTTCACTACGCACCAAGTGATCGACACTTAACCTATAACCTTTCCTTTAAGCAACCAACTAGAACCGAGTCGCACATCCAAGACCCAAACCACGATCTCACCCACTCCAAGGTTACACAGTTCATGAATATAAGAAATATAGAACACAACAACCTAAGGTCGATCCATCATGTTATTTCTAACACATACCACATTACCACATAATCATGCTAACACTTAGCCACTCAAGATCATGTTAAACAAATCACATGTACCAAGGAGAATCGACAAGAATGATGCGTTAATTTGAATAACCTACTTAGATTCCTTGCCAGAAAATACGCCGGCCAAACGCATTACTAACTTGGTTTCTAAATTTTTTAATCCAAACGACTAAAGGCAAAACTAATCAATCATAAGGTTCAGCCCCCATACTCACGTATACACGGCATCCCTATGGTCAACAAGCTATCATGTTCAACAAGCTATCATGCTCTTGTTATAAAAATAATTAGCACTTAAACACATGCAATCAAGCACACGCAATCATCCTCACAAGGTGATGCACCCTTTTTTTACGGCTCTTTGGTATTCGAACCCAGAGCTCTGATACAAAGTTGTCACACTCTAAACTTTGGGTCACGCAAAAAGCCTACGAACAACTGTTTTGGGATACTACGATCCACCAAAACTGCCCAAACACAAACAGGTCAAAAATCATAACGCCCAAACGAGGCTAACACCTTTGCAAAACGCACTACCGAGGGTTTATTTGATTTAAAAGAGTATCCCAAGAGGCTACAGTCATGACCCCAAAAGCCAAGTTTTTAAAACAAAATACATATTTTGGGTAAAGAAATAACCTTTTAAAAGAAGTATAAGTTGTTCTAAAATCTCCCTCGAAGTACAAGAATTTATATGAAACATAAACTAATCAAAAACCTTTTTGTAGAACATTGAACCAACCAACGAAAATTGTAATGATATACTACGAAAAACAACAACCAACCCATGGTATGAAAACATAAATCATGCATACATCGGCTCGACAACCATAAGAATTACATTGTGTATGCTTTCAAATATAAAACATGTTACATCCAAACATGATCCATATACAAAAGGTATAAACTACCTAACAAGGACAAAACATAAAAGCCTCATCATCAACCACCTCTAGGCACCTCAAGATCAACTTACATGACCACTCTCACTTAAAAAAAGGTTTGTACAAATCCCACAACGTGAGTCAAAACTCAATAAAAACAGACTATAGTACAGTAAAATAGGATATGCAATCACATAGCATAAAAATCGCCTTAACCACACGAGCTTCAAAACGATTTCAGTTCTCAAAACTCTAAGTTTTCACCCGACTCACATGGGCCCCAAAATGGTTTTCCATCCTTAAAACTAAACATTTCAAATAATGCAAATAACGTTTAACAGTTGAAGAACAACATTAACAAAACATTATTTTCCAATCGATTCACATAGCCGACAATGATTCCTATGTATTGACTTTGTCACACTCGGGACAAAAGTAACATCTATAGACTCCTGTCCATTACCCTAGACCCAAGCCACACAGACTTGCTAGGTAATGACAAGTTCTATACGGAGTAACAACAACGCACGCCTGACACAGGGGCAACCACTTTGTTTGTTTTATGGAGGCCAGAATCTCCCTTAAGGGACTCGCTGGCACGTGGTGGGTCTCCCTCCACATGTCATTGGGACTGACCGCCCATCCTGCCGGTGTGCCACGTGTGCACTGCGAAACCTCCTTAGGCCCACCCGCAGCACATATAGACACAGCGCTTTGCGCTGCCATGAATATAAAAAATAAAGTTGCGCCTTCACCACCACCTGCGGATTTTGGTGAGATGGTAAGAGCTTGATCCTGACAATTGGTATCAGAGCGAGGTTGCAGGTTCGAGCCTCCCCAGGGTAGTTTCTAGGGGGGATTTTTGGCTTTATGGGGGTCAGACTCTCCCTTAAGGGACTAACTGGTACGTGGGGGCCCCCCCTCCACGTGTCATCGGGACTGACTGCCCATCCTGTCGGTGTGCCACGTGTGCACTGCAAAGCCCCTTAAGCCCACTCGCAGCACGTATAGACGTGGGACTTTGTGCTGTCATGAGTATAAGAAATAAAGTTGCGCCTTTACCACCACTTGTGGATTTTGGTGAGATAGTAAGCGCTTGATCCTGACACACTTCATTTACGGGCTTAAAACGAATAAGTGAAGCACCTAATCACTTCTTTACGAAGATTAATCCGAATGAGCGAAGCACATACTCGCACAAATTTTTAGACTTTCACCGAGGAGTAATGGCGGCCCAATATACACGCACTGTCATGGCACATCTATCGAATCATTAAAAACTAATACGTAGCTCGACTACGAAAATATTTAAATAATTTATACATTAATCATGTATAAAATGATCCAATGGCCATTCACCATGTCATCCATTAATTATGGAGATTAAATAATATTTTCAAAATATTTTCACCATTTCTAGAAAAACGTTTTAAAAAATCAAGATTCAACCCTAAGGGTTAGCTCCAAACTTTTGAAACACGATTTTCAAGACTTTTTACAAATTTCCTCGTTTTCAAACCTCATTTTTAAAAATCACGGACATCCACACATCCACAACATGTAATAAACAAAAAAAAGTGCAAAACATACTTTTTATCCGGATAAACATAGTTTAAACATAAAAATCAATATTATAGCATTTTTCGATGGTAGAAAAATATATAATCGCACGTACCACCCTTTAAAGACAAGATAGTCAAGAATCCTACCTTATTGAGCTAAAAACTCAACGTCTCAAAAAATAAACCTTGACGAAACAAGATTCCGTCCGGATAAACACGAAACCCTTGGCAAGGATACTAAGGATCCACTGTCCGATTGATCGTTAAAAACTAAGTCCTGGACCCACCAAAAGTTAGAGAGAAGGCGGGGCTTTTATGTGAAACTTAGCCTTAAAGAAATTATATAAGAAAATATCTCCCAAATGACTGATATTTATTGGCCACACCCAAACACAGAAGGTCAGTCAACAGGACCACCCAGGTCAGTGGATTGAAAAGGCTACTAGAATATCAAAAAACATCCACCGACCCAACCCAGTCGACTGGATCTACACACTGTCAATTCAGTCGACTAAATCACCCAGTCCACTCGATTGGTCAACGGAGAAAACAACTTCTGCGACGGAAACAAGTTTTACTGCCCCAAATCAAACCAAGCGTGCTTTCTCGAAACCCTAACCAACGTAAAACACATCTACACATACTGTTCTACTATGACGAAGCAAAAATCAAGTCGTCAAATATATTTACGAAAACAGAAAAGGGACCAGGTCTTACATTAAATTTGACGTATATGCTTCCGATTTGGATATTTATATGTATAAAAGATTAATGAAAAAAAAAACATTCACTACCAGTACATTTTTAGAAGTGACACTTACAATTTTCACAACTATCAAATATAATTTGAACATATATTTATACACTTTTTATTTATTACTTATCGCTCAATAGGTGTAATTATTATTTTTAATATTACGAATAAGTGTACGACCGTGGACCATTTTAGTAAAAAGGACATGACCTAATCACCCAAGTAGAAAATTGAACCTCAACCACCATTATTTTATGTCCTCCAATAATTTGTGCTAGGCTTGCTGTGTCTATCTCACTCATTACAT
>JAOTRH010026353.1:0-21543 GCA_034768845.1 Heliamphora exappendiculata | reverse complement strand
CTCTATTTTCAACAAAAGGGGTTTTCAAAATTTGGTTTTCAAGGTGTTTAAAATATTTTTCAAAACATCTTTGAATTCTCTCATTTTAAACCCCAAAATCCCAAAGCCACACCAGCCCGTTGATCATTCGAGGTAGCTTCTTAGTGTACCGTTCTTAGGCCAGTGTTCTTGTAAACACTGGAGCGTTGCATTCATTCATCTCATCCACATTTGCATCTGTATTAGGGCTAGAGGTAGACATGTTGGATAGCGCTTTGTGCGTAGAGATGCTGATTGGTGGGGTTGCCGTGTTGAGGCATGTGTGTAGAGCCTATCAGATGGAGGTCACCGACTGCCGTCTAGTATTCAATCTCATTCTTCTCGATATGGCCTCGTTCTATATCATCCTAGGGATGGATTGGTTGATTAGCTTTCGCGCCTTTATCAATTGCGACCGACGCCGAGTGTTTTTTTGCACGTCAAATGGAGATTCCTTTTATTTTTTGGGTAATTGGGATGACAGTTTAGTGCCTAGACCTCTTTGTTCACAGGATCAAGGCAGTCTTAGCCTCCTTTTCTTAGCCTTGTCTATGAGTGAGACCGATTCTATTCATGAGGAGCTTCCTCAGGTGGTTTGTGAGTTTTTAGACATTTTTCCATACGATTTGTTCGAGCTTCCGCTACAGAGGAAAGCTGAGTTTTCCATAGACTTCATTTCGGGGATCGCCCCCATTTCTATGCCTTCGTATCATTTTTC
This sequence comes from Heliamphora exappendiculata, assembly GCA_034768845.1. Classification (NCBI taxonomy): domain Eukaryota; kingdom Viridiplantae; phylum Streptophyta; class Magnoliopsida; order Ericales; family Sarraceniaceae; genus Heliamphora; species Heliamphora exappendiculata. The sequence continues at coordinate 20,807 of JAOTRH010026353.1, read as the reverse complement.
ACCGACTGAGTTGCTAGAGTTGAAGGTGTAGGTCCAGGAGTTGTTGGATAAAGGTTTTATGCGCCTTAGCGTGTCTTCTTGGGGAGCTCCGATGTTGTTTGCAAAGAAGAAGGATGGATCCTTACGCCTTTGTATTGACTACAACAAGTTGAACCATGTGACTGTTAAGAACAAGAACCCTATTCCCCATATCGATGACTTGTTTGACCAATTGAAGGGTTCGTGTTGCTTTTTAAATATCGACTTGAGATCGGGCTTCCATTAGTTGAGGGTTAAGGAGGAGGATATCCCAAAGATGGCTTTTCGCACCCGATATGGGCACTTTAAGTTTCTAATCATGCCATTTGGACTGACTAACGCACCAGCGATGTTCATGGACCTTATAAATTACATGTTTCACCCGTACCTCGATAGGTTTATGGTAGAGTTTGTGGATGACATCCTTATTTATTCACCATATGAGGAGGAGTATGAGGAGCACCTTCGGATTTCTTTGCAATTGTTGCGGAAGCATCAGTTATATGCAAAATATGATAAGTATGAGTTTTGGTTTCTCGAGGTGAACTTTTTGGGGTATGTGGTGTTGGGAGATGAAGTGGCAGTGGACTCCTCTAAGATAGAAGCAGTGATGAGTTGGGAGAGGCTGAAGAACGTGTTCGAGATTCAGAGTTTCTTGAGCTTGACGGGTTACTATCGATAGTTCATGAGAGACTTCTCTAGACTTGTAGCACCTATGATGCGCCTTACGCGGAAGGGAGTCAAGTTCATTTGGATCTACAGTTGTGAGTTTGCCTTCCAAACCTTAAAGGAGAGACTGACCAGTGCACCTATTCTGATCGTATCGGAGAGAGGACTTGGCTACGCGGTGTATTGTGATGCGTCACATGAGGGGCTAGGTTGCGTGTTGATGCCGGAAGGTAATGTGGTTGCCTATGGGTCGAGACAATTGAAGGTTCATGAGAAGAACTATCCTACACATGACTTGGAGCTCCCGACAATAGTCTTTGCACTAAAGACCTGAAGGCATTATCCGTATGGAGAACGCTTTGAAATGTTCTTGGACCATAAGAGTTTAAAGTACCTATTTTCACAAAAGGACTTGAATTTGCATTAGAGGAGGTGGATGGAGTTTTAGGGAGATTATGATTTTGATTTGCAATATCATCCGGGCAAGACTAATGTGGTGACCGATGCCCTCAGCCGAAAGTCTTTGAGTTCGTTAGCGCACATTGCCATGCGAGAGTAGAGCATGCTTGGGGAGATTGGTGAGTACGATCTACGCCTTGGTAAGTCTGGTGATTGTACTACGTTGTTCACAGCGGTGTCTCAACCCGCCCTCATCCAGCACGTTATGGAGGCTTAGAGGAAGGATGCAAAAAGGGAGGCTTAGATTTTTATTAAAATTATTTTTTATTAAAATTATTTTTTACCAAAAAATGAATACCTATAACGAACATATTTTAATTATTTAAAATTTACTCTAAATAACTACTATGGCCATCAAATCTAATAGACAGCTCAACTCTACTTCAAAACACTATAGGGAGGCTTCTAAAATTATGAGTAACTGGAAAAAAAGAAAAAAGAAAAATGTAATTTATCCTATTTCAAGTACCATCAAGCTTCAAATTCATGGAGGAAAAAATTGTAAGTAATGAGGAATAAGACAAAGAATTATAGAAAGGCCGAACAAACCTTCTTGGTTTAGCAAAATGAGTCACTCGATAACATTCAAAATTTAAGTATGAGCCCATGCTCAGACTAAATAGTTGAACACTTAACGAGTCAATTGCTATGCCAGACCGAGTTTGAGCAAGAATAGATTCGCAAAAGAGATAAGTGTTGAATATTGACCAAGTGGATTTAGCTTTGAGAATTACGCCTAAAAATTCAATGCCTGAATTACCCGTGATAATAAACAATCTATTTCCTTGATTATCGCACATGCTACAGCTATAAAAGCGACCCATACCTTTATTAAGAGATAAGCAAAAGATCCTATAAAATTCATTAACTTAAGCATCACAGGGTCTTTGGCCAGCATCCTACCGGTGTCATGGTTTTCTCTTATTTTCTGGCTTAGGAGATTGGAGAACCCGATTAGTACGATTCAAAGTTCTGAGCCTCCCAAACCATTCAGATTCCAGCATCAAATAGTTTAGCGCTGTCTGTAGGAACAATTAAGTTCTTTTCATATTGTTGAAGGATCTAAATGGTGGAGACTCGAGCCATGACTTTAGAAAACAACCATCAGTGCCTCCAGAACATTATTGAGCACCAAAACCAGAGGATAAATTAGCAACTAAGAGATCTGACCCACGTGATCTAATAACTAGGTTAACAAATGCAAGCTCTTAACCAACAATTTGATAACCAAGCGATCAACCCACCTGTGGTTGTCCCAGTTAGAAATGGGTAAGGCAACCCAACTCAAGAAGAAAGAAATGTCCTGGAGGAATGTGACTCCTGTGGGAACAAAATGCTCTAAGAGGAAAGGATCTTAGCTAGGCTGCTCCCTCAACCTTAGGAGATTCGAGGCCATGAGGTAGGATAGATGAAAAGGAGGAAGTTGTGAACCATCAAATCAGCTAAATGAGAAACACCAACAACAGGCAGGGAGAGCTAATTTTGGGAAAAACTGAGATGTTTGCAACCTTGGGAAGTTGTGGTGAGGGAGATTAGGGAGCAATTAAAGAATGTTTTGGATGAAGTCAAAGAAAAGGATGCTGTGGTAGCTGATGAATTAGTCTAGAAAATCGATCTCCCTTTCTCACCAACAATAATAAGTGAACCTCTTCCTCCCAAATTTAAGATGCCTTAGATGGAGCGCTTTGATAGGAAAAAAGATCCACTCAACCACCTGGAAACGTATAATGCGTTCATGCACTTACACGTCGTGCCTAGTGAGGTTATGTGCAGAGCATTCCGTATAACATTGAAAGAATCGGCTCGAATTTGGTTCAACAAATTAAAGCAGGGCTTGATTACCAACTTCACTCAGTTAAGCAAACCTTTTGTAGGGCATTGTATTGGCAGACAACTCTATCGATGCCCGACTACCTATTTGTTAAATATCAATCAAGATCGAGGGGAGACCTTGATGGAATATAAGGCCCACTTTAACTCAGAAGCACTTTAAGCAGACGATGTTGATGAAAAGGTGGACTTAGCGGCCTTCATGGGAGGTCTCCAGCTAATAAAATTTATGTTCTCCTTGGCCAAGACTCCACCAGCTACAACAGCCGAAATTGTACTGAATGCCCAAAAACACATGAACACAGAGGACACCATGACTGTTCGAAAGGAAAAATGACCAGAGCTTGACCGCAAGACTGAACAAGGCCCCAAGACTAATAAGAAGAGAATCCTTAAGGATAAACAACGAAAATAGGGCAGGGAACATAAGGGAGTGATCTCCTCATAACATAATAAGCGACCCAGGATACTGACAAGTCACTTTGAGTGATATACTTCCCTAAACATGTTAGTCAATTAAATACTTCTACAAATCCATGATGAACCTGAGCTGCAATCGCTGAGCAAGCTTAGGATAAATCAAAACAAGCAAAATCAGAACAAATATTGTCGCTTCATTAAAGATCACGACCATGATACCTTAGAATATTTTGACTTAAAAGAATCTATAGAAAGCCTGAACCATAGGGGACAGTTGGCTCAGTTTATAGCCAACCACCCTAATCGAGAACAACAAAAGCAATGCAAGAGTTCTCCTTCAAGACAAGGCGACAATCAAGATCTCGTAGGAGAAGTTTGAGCTATAGCTGGAGGATTCATGTTTGATGAAGAAAGCAGTTCATCCAAGTGAGCACATTCTCGGCGGATGCGAATAAAAAGAGTTGTGAAGATATAAGTGGCCAATATACTAGGTAAATTAAGGAAGGAGGTGGATTTCACATTTACGGAGCGAGATGCCCAAGGTGTGCAGTAACCCCATGATAAACCCCTGGCCTTTGCTATGATAATCGCAAACTACAAGGTTAGGAGGATTTTGGTTGACAATGGGAGCTCAACACACATACTCTTACTAAAGCCCTTTGACCAACTCAACATTGGTAGAGACAAGTTACTACCGATAAGGTCTCCCATCATAGGGTTTATAAGGGAACAGCTACAGCCAATGGGGGCAATCGAGTTGCCTCTTTCCTTATGAGTGAGCCCAAGGTACGCCGCCCGCCTCGTTCTCTTCCTAGGGGTAGATTGTCCCTCCACTTACAACGTGATACTAGGGAGGACAACATTGAATCAGTTTAAAGCCATTATTGCGACACATACATTGATGATGAAGTTTCCAAAAAACCAGTGAATTGGCAATCTCATAGTTGACCAGACAACAGCTCGGGAGTGCTACCTAACCTCCCTTAAAGAAAGTCTAAGCAAAGAAGCTTTGGTGCTAGAGACATTGGAGGTCCAAGAAGAAACTAAACGAGCCGAGCCAACAAAGAACTTCCTTAATAAGCTTTGGTTCATTAGTTCCCTCCTATCGAACGAATACCAAAGTGCACTGGTCTAGTTCTAAAAGACCATCAAGATGTTTTTGCTTGTACTCATGAAGACATGCCCAGTATCATCCTTAGCGTCATCAATCCCTAGCTCTGTGTTGATAGACACCATAAACATGTTAAACAGAGGCAAATGATGTTTGTCGAGGAAAGAAATGAAGCCATAGCAACAAATGTGGCTAAATTGATGGAAGCATGGTTTATAAAGGAAGTTATCCACCCTAATTGGCTATCAAATGTGGTACTAGTTAAAAAGAGCAATGGAAAATAGAGGATGTGCGTAGATTTCATGTATCTAAACAAAGCGTGCCCAAAAGAAAATAAGTTATAAAACTGGTTCAGTCTACCCGCATTTATATAGGGTTACAGCAGGGACTTACGAAGTAATTATGAATAAGACTTCTAGTGGAACACAGACACGTATCAGCAGTTTCTGCAATTAAGCAAATCTCATAGCGGTATATGCAATTATGAAAAATCAGCAACGATTTCTGTAATTTTCATAAAACACTGAATTACAGTTTACACCACTAAAGAACTATAATTGCACTCTGACCTATAATCTCAAGACCATATAGCATTGAGCTCCTATTATTAAATACTTACGATTTCTCCCACGTTAAGATTTTCGATACCCGCCAATTAAATTTAGTTATTAACAATTTAATTTAATCGACATCTTGATATTCCTTAAGCCATTCCGCTTAACTTATTTGACTGCTGGATAATTAAATCCACTTGTAGGTTTTAGTCCGGTCAAAACTTATAAGTTTCATTAAGGGGGTATCGTCATTCCCAATCTTTCGGGACGTGAATTCTGTCAATAATTAATATTCGCCATATAAATAAACCGTTATCTAACTCACCAGGAATATAGATCCATATAAGATCGCACCCTCTAATGAATCAAAATAACGAATATTAAATATACGCAAATCAAAAATTATTTTAGGATTAAGAAGATAAACACTATTCATAATAACCTTAGGGTGTGAATTAATTTATATAGTTAGTATAAGATTAATTACCACAAATGTCTCATTCAATACAAACAAAGTGTACTAGCATGGAATGTCGGAACAAGAGACGGTGCTATTATCTGTTCCCCGTAACCAAGATAAGCCTACTAAAACTCTATACTACAGTCGTACCGATAGTATGCCCATTTCCATCTAAACTGTGGAGATAAAATTTATATTCTGTAAGAACCTAAAATCAGATCTTCTATGTGCAAGTATACTCTAAATACTAGATTAAATATTATACAGAATATCGAATATCCATGCATAATATTAAAGAAATGATACACATACATTACTAATAAAGATTCTTATAAAATGAAAAATTAATTTTATTAAAATATAAATTAAATACTAAAAATATGATTTTTAATATACCAATCATAGCACTTATATCATTTAATATTACACGTGAATAGTTGTAAATATCCCACTTTTCGTAATCTTTATTAAAATTCTAAAAAATAAATACATTAATTGAATAGTGGCTTCATTTGTATAGTAGGATACCTATTACATGCGCATATCATACCAAAATAGAAATATTTTATATATAATCTTCATTTAACATTAATATATATATATATATATTAATAGAATCTAACTCCGAATCACCCAAAAAAAAAGGAAGAGCTCAAATCCTAATTTTTTTTTCAAACAAAAAATTATAATATCTTAGCCGTGAAGAATTATTCAGTAAATAGAGAACGCGATATCAATATGTTGAGATGGTATGTTTAATTAATATATAGATATTATATATTTATAATTTTAAAAAATAATTCTATACAAGCGAATAAAAATCATTACACAATAGAACAATCCTCCATTAATATTACTTATGTATTAAACGAACATATTACGGCATCGTTTGCCAACTGGGTTTAAGAACGATTTTTTATTTTTTAAATTTAAAAAGTTAAAAAATCTCACAATCCAAACCTTTACTATTTTAGTTTTTTTATTTTGTTATATAAAATTACTTTATATATATTTTTTAGAAATATTATAATTTTTAATATACTCATTCTTTTTTTATAAAAAATTAAATATTTAAAATTTACTTGTTCAAATCTTTTTTAAAAAATTTATATTAAATATAAAATTATTTAAAAATAAATTTTAAAAAATTATAACAAATTTAAGCCAATTTTTTTATTTTTTAGTTTAAAATTACTAAATTAAATTTTTTTGGCTTAATACCTTTTGACTTAAAGTTATTCATATAATTTACTAAATAAATTTTTTATTTATGTACTTCAAATAATTTTAAAAAAAAAATTTAACTTAAAACTAAATTATAAACATCGACATGTTCACGCGAGATTATGCCTACCGAATAATTTCTCCTTAATTAGGCAAAAAAATTTAAATTTTTTTACCATACAATTTTGGTGCAGTTCATCATTCAATACGTCGAAGCATTGCACCCACCCATAAAGTATCGGATCCAAATTCGTAAAAAAAAAGCCTCTTTTTCTCAACGCACCAGCGTGGCAGACCTCTCTTTGACCGGTAAGAAACAAAGAACCCGCGCGTCAGGGTTTATCTCTCCTCTCTAATCCGCCGGAAAACAATCAAACATAATTTATCGTCAATCTCTTACTATCAATTTCCCGAAATCAAATGATCTGCTTGGGTGGTTTCTCTTGATTTAGCCCCACGTTTCACTGATCCACACAACAATGTCAATAAAGTCACCCTCAAGCTACGGCACAATCCCCACCACCACCAACGGCACCTATTCGCCGCCGCGGCCATTGCCGCCGCGACCGCCGCGACCGCCGCCGCCGTCAACATTCCTCTCACGGGCCAAATCCCAGACCCAAACCGTAATCTCCACGCGCCGTCCTTGGCGAGAGCTCTTCGACGCATCCTCCTTCTCTCGTCCCGACAGCTACGCGGAGGCCATGTCCCGTATCCGCCGGAACCTCTACTACTTCCGTGTCAACTACGCAATGGTGATGTTGATCATCGTGTTCCTCAGCCTCGTATACCACCCCGTCTCGATGATCGTGTTCTTGTTCGTCTTCGCGATCTGGTTATTCCTCTACTTCTTCCGCGACGAGCCGATCGTCTTGTTCAATTACAGGTTTGACGATCGGGTTGTTCTCGTCTTGTTGAGTTTGGTCACGATCATCGCTTTGGTTTTCACTCATGTGGGTTTGAATCTGTTGGTGTCGCTCGTAATTGGGGTTGTGGTTGTTGGGTTGCATTCGGGTTTTAGGGTTACGGATGACATGTTTTTGGATGAGCAGGAGGTGGCTGCAGGAGGAATGCTTTCGGTTGTTGCTGGCGATCAGCCAACGCGGCCAGCTTATATTCGTGCTTGAATTTGTTTATGGTCCTTTTCTGCGATGGAATTGGTATCACATTTTTGAATTTGGAGACAAGTTTCGAGTCTTCACATTTCTGTCAATTCATAGTTGTTTGGACAATTTCAATGAATCTGGTTGCTAAAGATTTGATTAGGGTGGCTACAAGTTTGTATTTTGGTGGCTTCTCTTTCTCTAACCTGGGTTTTTTTCTTGTGGGTTGGTGATCATGAATTTGAATTGTCAGCAAAAACCAATGGGTTTTTGGCATATGACGGCTTGCCCTTCCGATAATGGACGTGACTTATCTTTCTCCCTTCCCCTGCTTTTCTAGTTTTTATTTTGGGCATTGTACACTTTTCTGAAGATTTGTTTGTTTGTGCCTCGCAAAGTGGTGTAACAACTGTGTGTTTGTTTTTTGTATGTGTTACTGCAAATGCTATATACTTTCTTGACAAATAGCTTGAATGTATGAGAGACTAGTTTGCTAATGTAATTATTGTCTTATTCGACTAGCAACTGATAATGTGTAAAGTATTATAAGCAACTAATAATGTAAGGTATTTAAGTGCCACTGTTAAACCTTACGCTACTAGTAATGTTAAGTGTGACTTAACAAGCGTCTGAATGTCTCTGGCTGCTTGGATTAGTTACATAGCAACTTTCTAGATCAACTATGATTATTCAATTTTCCCATGATAAGTTGTTTCTGTATTAATTTATGTTCCATGCTTATTTATGGCAAACCAGATCAGTATGGTTAGACACAGATTACTTTATATTCCAATGAAACGTAACCTGGATTTATTTGCAGTTCAATTCGCAGCCACTTCTCGTGTTCATTTCTCTTATTCTTCAGTTGGCATACTGTGTTGTATTTTTTTTGTTGGGAAATAATTTTGTAAATATTGATTATTGCTATTTTGTTTGAAACCACAATTCTTATTCCTTATTATGTATCTGTTTATGCTCTTAAAACTAATGATGGTGCCAATTCAAAGTGCTAGATGGAAATGCAATTGCTAGCTTTCAAGTATAGAGCTGAGCTGCCAACCGAACATTGGGCAGATTCCCATTGTGGGCCATGTGCTACACGCTTGGTCACAAAGGATGACATGAGATAAAATGCAGCGTGTTCTGCCTTCTATTTTCCTCTTATTAAATGGGCTATCAGCATCTAGGGACTGTTGAGTAATTCAATTTTACCTGCTAAAACAAACACCATGTTTTTCATGAACAGTCAGATATTTTCTCCTTCTCTCTCTCTCTGTCTCCCCAACACCCCACCCCCCACCACACATTTGGCATTTGGTTGTCAAAATTATAACCCACTTACCCGGCAGTTCATGTAACATTGTACATCTAAAAAAATGATATCAGGCTATTTTGCAAGTTTAGTTCTACCCTCTCAATTACTTTGAAAACATTATATTAGCACTTTTCCAGTAAGTGATGTTAGAACAGTCTCGAGCGTCGCCTGTTTGTGACGTTCATATATAAATGGCTAGGCGTGTGAGATTAATTTTATTAGATCTCATATTTATTAGACGTGACAGGTTTTTTGGCACACAAGTACATGCGCACATAAACACACACGGAGATAGGCACGCGCGCACACACATGTATATATATATATATATAGAGAGAGAGAGAGAGAGAGGATTCAAAGTTTAGAATCATCAAAGAGTGTTTTTGTGGTGTGCAGGTTGTTTAGAAATTATGCAAAGAAGTGATCAAGGTAGTTAAAAGGGATAGATATTAAATGGAACTCATTTTGAAAAAGCAATCTAGTTAATGTGGTGTGCAAGTTGTTTAGACATTATGCAAAGAAGCGGTCAAGCTAGTTAAGAAGGGTAAATATGAAAAGGAATTCATTTTGAAAAAGAATAATTGAGCAATCTAGTAAGAGAGATCGATAATTTCAAAGAGTCATTTTGAAAAGAATATCATATAAATGATAGGTATTGTTCCAATCTTAGGCAGTTATGCTTAGACTAGCATGTGGTAAAATGTACTGCCTGGTCTAATTTTTTTCATAGAATGAAGCAGCAAAAGAGCCCATTATTTGCATTTCATTTTTTTCTCTAATGTTTTGCTTTCTTCTTTGAACTTAGTAGAAGCTGATTGTTGGGGAAAAGAAAAACGGAGGAGTATTGTGCTAGAGATTTCGAGAGCTGAGAATTTTCAGAAATGTGTAACCTCAATGTGGTTACAATTTACCCAACAGAAATACTTGGAAAGTACCTAAGTGATAACAAACATAAGAGGAGTATTCTTTACTAGAATACTGATGAAAGAGTGCATTTTCCATCGTCTCTCGCCGTTAGCCATGGCAGTGGAAAAAGAAAAAGAGTTCATATCCAACTTCAGATATTGCCATTTAACTCTCATTAGCAGCTGTTGATACTGTCTCTGCCATATTTGTGGTCTTGTGTTATATAAATCTTTCTCTGTGGATTCTTTCTTCTGGCTTGCTACATAACTCATCCAAAGCTGTTGGCAGTGATGGATGTCCTAAGGTAAGTGATATTTTCTCTGGACAATGGTCTGTTTTCTATAGCATTTATTTGAGTCTTTTTTTCCCTTTCAGTTTTTGCTCCCCTCTTGAGAAAGAATTTTATAAAATCAGTGCATTTTAGTATTTCTTGAAGTAACGTCTTTTTTGTGCGATGCTAATTCTTTCTGGTATTATTCTTCCTTTTTTCCCCAGATGAAGAGAAGAAAAGAAATTGGAAATATTAATTTCACAAGCTTTTTAGCTTTATTGTGTAGTCTCTTTTATTCTGAATTTTGAATCTTCTTTTTTCTTAGGCCAATTGGTTTGAAAGACTAAATCCATAGATCCCAATGGATAAATGACTAAGAGCTTCAATAGTCTCTTTCCAGTACTTCTTCAGTACTTGTAGGAGGGAAGGGAGCCTATATGCCAAATGTAGAAAAGGGTTAATTAATAAAAAGAAGATGCTTACATTGTTTGCATGGTGCTCTCACTCAATGAGATAGCAAAAAATATTTTAACTGGGATAATGTTTATTTTTTTTATTGGGTAGATAGAAGACAAGAATAAGTTATTTATATTAGACTTTCTCATTTGTTGAGAACATTACGGAAGCAAGTGATGTGATATTACACAAATTCTTAATAATTTTGCTTCTTGGCTTGCACTCACATTTGTGCTAAATGAAAGATGTTATGGAATATATAGCAATTACAACATTAATTTTTATATATGTAAAATCCAATGGGTGTTGGCTTAGTGAATGAAGCATTGCGTTACGGCTTGATTTTGAATCGTGCCAATGCAAGCTGCATCTTTCCATTTCACTCCATATTTAGAGGTCGTAATCTTACTGATAGATCAGGGGATGAAGAATGTGGATATTAAGGCGGGCTTAGAAATGGTGGTAAGCTGATGGGTGAAGGCTCTTCTTCTAACTTCTTGATTAGTGAAGGCTTTCTCATTTATTTCGCCCATGTTGTTGCGATCAAACTTCCCGCACAAAGTTTTAGAGTGTAGAGCCCTTATGGCCGCGAGTGAGAATTATATGGATCACAACTATTAAGAGAAGGCAATAGAGTTGCGAATTGAGTGGCTGAGGTTGGGAGTTGATCAAGATTCGTACACAAGTCCTGGTTAGAAGCTAGTTTAAAAGTTGTATTTTTTTAGTTACAAAAGTTTGTTTGAAATGAAAATAGGCAGTTTAGGAAACTAGCTTTTAAGTAAGCATTTTTTAAATTAGTTGATTGAATAACAAGTTTTTTTTTTTTTTTTGTGCTCAAATTTGACAATATTATCTTTTTGTATTGTTGATTATGACGATTATATATAGTTGACATTGATAATAAATAAGTTATCAAATATAGACATTATATTCTTTTCAAATGATATCAGAGTTTGAATAAGATGTCTTAGGAATGGGTGTTATTTATTTATTTTTTTGGCTTTTTTATTTAAATATTTTTTTTGCCAAATGAATGAAATTGATTTTTCAATGTTTGGCTAAAAAATGTCTAAAATCTTTCTTTTCAACCCGGGCATAGTCACTCTAATTACTCTTAACAAAATGTCATGGGGTGATTCTTTACGGCGCTGCGAAACTTGTCCATGTGAGACATTCGAATTGTGTCAAGCTTGAATCCTCTTATTCTCTGGCCAACCGAGTGTAAATTCTTCACCTTGTTATTCAATTTTTCATTTTAAGGCTATGCTTTGCCAAGTAAAAACAAACTTTCTTCATGAAAGTTCTATATCCAGCATGCCACTCCAAGACTTGACGTCTCAAGTAATGCACCAAATAGTAGCCATAGCTTCATTGCACCAAGCTTCCTCCCAAGCAAGGCCCTTGCCCAACTAGGGTTTCATATCGTCAAGGTTAACAAGGCACACACACACATGTGCTAACATTGATACTTGACTAACCAACAAGCCACTGATATAGAACGGGTTGTGGTAATGCACCTCAGATAACTATGGGGTGTATTATGCCCCCGCACAACACTAATGGTCATGTTTGTGTTGACAATGATCTCCTTGTGCATATATGCGTACTAATTTCGTCTTAAGCCACTTTCACTTTTCGCGTTGCACTAGCGTACTGCCCGAGAAATACAATGTCGACTCTTAGGCCAAAGATAGCATTAGAATATTCCACTTGCTAATTAGGTCATGCCCAACTTGTTTCACGGCATCCAAGTTTGGCATTGCCAATGTGTCGCATGACTTAGGCACAAAATCCCCACAAAGTACGATCAAGCCCAAGCGTATGCAAGTAGGTCGACACACGAGCCATTTGGTGGTGCTTCAATAGCTTAATTGGGTTAGGACATTCAGATAAGGGGTTATAATGCGAGGCATAGCATGCACGTGTTCACAACCTCGACCCCTTGAGTTAACGTGTAGTGCTGGCACTCTTGTCGAGCTGACGCTATCTTTTGGGCTCACAAACCCACATAAAAAACTTAGAACACTTATTACTGGTGCCTAAAGCTTGCCCTCAATGTCCTTTGGGGATGCCCTTTCAGAGCCCCATTTTCACACATGGAGGTTGGTAGGTGGCTCACTACTTCTCCTTACAATAGCACTAGTCATTATCGGTACTTGAAGGCATTTTTCAACAAAAAGGATAAAAAAAGAGAAAAAACTAATTTTCCCATGTAGGTCATTTTTGAAAAATATAAGCTATCTTATTATATAAATCTTGAGCCTTTTTTTCAATTTGACTGGAGGAAACAAGCCCATGTTTGAAGCGTCATAATAATTTTTCATAAATTTTACATTTACCAAAAAAATGACCAAATTTTGGCCCAACATAGTAATCCATTAAAACCTTGCTACCACCAAAATTTCAAGTCATTTGAACTTAGTATGGTGCCCCAAAAGCCAATTCCAGACTAGTGCAAAAATGAGGCCATTTTTTAAATTGGGCAGGTGCTGCTGCCCATGCTGGATGGCAGCTACTACTGCGTGCTGCCTATGCTGCTGCATGTTGTTGCCTACTCTTGGCTGCCACTGCTGTGCTGCCATGTTTTGTTGTCATGTGCTGTCAGTGCCACCATGCTATGCTGCCATGTTCTGTCAGTGCTGCCACGCTATGCTGCCATGGGCTTTCTCACTATGCACTTTAGACTACTTTGTGCCTTTATTTGGGCCAAGTTGGGGCATTACTAGGCATACTTTGGATGAATGTTGTCATTTCTCTTGGACAACGTCGTAAGCTTTCTCTGGGCACTCCAACAATTGCAACCACAACGTCACAATGTTAGCCTATTAAATGCGCAACGCATGACAGTGAAAAGATCAAGGGGCTTCTTGTTGATGATTTACGTGGGATTGCCTTTGAAAGGACAAATAAAGTGCACAACACTACTGCACTGCAGATCTTTACAAACATACACGTACTTGAGCTTTTATTATAAAACTGAGAGAATTACAGAGAAAAGAGAGGGGGTTTACAAGAGAGAAGTGAGAAGAGAGGAGAGAAAAAACTTTTTAAACTTTCACAAGGGGGAAGTGCCCTTTTATAGCAGAGAAGTCTTACAGACTTCAATTCTTCATTTCAAGTCCGTGAGTGCGCTGGGGAGTCACGAGTATTGATGGCTGGCAGTGGAAGCCAAGTGTCTTGCTATCTTTTGGAAAAAAAATGCACTAAGAAGATATTCTGTTAATGCACTTTTGTCGTATACGAAAAGTTGGTGAGCATTGAGAAGGTGGTAGGGACCACTGAGCACTGAGAGATGCTCTTCACTTTGTTTGGTAGCGTCGGTAAAGAGCTGGTATGGCAGGAAAACGCATGTATGCCTTTGATCAAAAGTGGCACACTCAAGAAAAGAGATGCGATGTTGTCGGTTGGCTTGAGGATAGCTGTACAGATATCTTTGAAAATGCAATCTGGCCATTCCACGGAGATAAACTCATGTTTTGCCATGATAGGATTTCAAAGAGATTTAGGTTTAGTTGCTGAGATTTTTTCTTCAGCAATTCCAATTAAAGAATCCCAATAATCAGTCATGGGGATATGTTCATCATCTTCATTGAGATCTTGGGCTTCACCGGCTAGGCAAAGAAATTGGTTAGTATCTGGTTCAGAAGGGGTAGGAGATTTCATAAACTTATCACTTTGAGTCTCCATACTGGCTGTAGCAGATAAGAAGTTGGCCTTCATTATCTCCAACATTTTTACAGATAATTGGGCTTCAGTTAAATCAAAAAATTGGGCTCGAAGAGTATGCATAATTAAAAGACTCAAAGAGTCCATGTTAACAGAAGGGGTTTGAGATGATGCTTGTTGGGCTTGGGCCTGAGTAGCATCATTTACGGATATAATTGATTGAATTTTAGATAGGGCCTTAGCCGTATCAAAACCATTCCACCATTTAAAGAAGAAAGTCATTTGAAGAGTAGGACAATCTAAATGGTCTAAGTCACATTTAAGACTCCATCTCCATATCCAAGCAAGTTGAAATTTAGAGAAAAAGTGTGACATATGTTTGCCAATGGGATCCCATTTGCAATTAGGTTTCTCAAAGACAGTGGCTATTTTGGTCAAGGAAAGTTGAGAGTGATGTTTGATCCATAAATGATAAACATCTTGTACAGATTAAGGGAGGACCTTGATGGTTGCCCCTATTTTTTTTCACTAGGAAAAAAACCAAGAGAAAAATCCAGAAGTAGAAACAATTTCTTGATTCATGGTAAAGAACCATATATGTTTTCGAATGGGATTTTGATAATAAAAGGCCAAATGCCATGCTTGTACGTAATCCCAATAATTGTATTGGGTTCTGTTAAGTTTTAGGGTACGAGCCCTAAAAGGATCAAGACCCCAAGCACGAGGATCGAGTACTCGAATCACATAACACTTGGAGTGGATGATGGATGATTTCTGATCAGAAGGGTTCACATGGTTGTGAACAATCTGAACAGAATCAGTTTCAGTTAACATAGCCTCATAGACAAAACAATGTCGTCCTTCAGAGACTAGGTAATTCTGATTACCCAGATAACGTTCCTTAAGGAACCATGGGTCTTGATACTATTAGAGATCATCCATGGTTAGGGTTAAGATATGTTTTGTCATAGTATTTTGAAAATACTGTGGTTTAGATTTCAAACCTTGTTTAAGGTTCTTGGAGTTGGGTGTCGAGGATGACAACCCAGATTTCTGCGGATGGTTGAGTGTCGAAGACGACCCAGTTCCCAAAAACGAAAATTATGATAATGAAACTTTTTTCTTCCTCTGCTTCGCCTTAGGTGGAATCAGATTGATCTACGGATTGATCCTGTAAGAATTCTCGTGTTAGAAAATCATGTAGAGAATTAGAAGAACATTTTATGTATTCAATTTGAAAATCAAATGAACTTAATTCAGATTGCCATCTAGCAAAAACCTGTTTTGAAACAATATTCTTAACATCTTTTTGTAAAATAATTTTGGCTGCACTGCAGTCAATACGAAGTAAAAAAGATTGATTTAATAAATCATCTTGAAATTTAGAAATACATTTGACAATTGAAAGCATTTTATTTTTTATCGTAGAATAATGCTTTTGAGCATTTTTCCATATTCCGGATGTGAAACTAACTAATTCTTTTTTATTGGAATTGGAGTTTCTCTGTTTAAAAATACCACCATAACTAATGTCAGACGCATCAGTTTCAACAATTTTAAACCAACTAGGGTTTGGTAGAGTTAAGCAATGTAAAATTTTAACCATAAGTTTGATTTTTCGTATAGCTGTTGTATGAGCATCACTCCAAGATGGAGGATTTTTAGTTAACCTAGTATGCAGTATAGCTGCATCCTGGGCTAAATACTGATAGAAGTCTGAAATGTAATTTAGGTTTCCTAAAAAATGTTGTAATTAAGTTTTTTCTTTTAATTTATCTGGAAATTTAGAGGCAAATTCAATACTACGGTCAAATGGTATTATAGTACCCTGGTTTATGTTATGACCTAAAAATCTGACTGTTGTAAGAAATAATTTTCATTTTAGGTGCAGATATAACTAAACTATTTTTATGAATAACATCTTTAAATATTTTAAGATATTTAAAGTGTTGATCTATAGATGATGAATAAACAAGAATATCTTCAATATAAACAATACAAAATTCAGAATAAGGAGTGAATATATCATTCATAATATTCTGAAATTCAGATGGTGCATTTTTTAAACCAAAAGGCATTACATTCCATTCGTAATGGCCAAAAGGTACAACAAATACAGTTTTGTATCTATCTTCTTCTTTGATTTGTATTTGCCAGAATCCTGACTTTAAATCAAATTTAGAAAAGATAGATACTGAATGAAGGCGATCTAAAAGATCCTTCTTATTAGGTATTGGATATCTTATCCATTGTAATTTGTCATTTAAGGGTTTGCAATTAATTACAAGCTTTGGAGTTCCACGTTCAATTTCAGCATTTTTATTGACATAAAAAGTTGTGCAACTCCATGGAGAATTACTCTTTCTGATTAATTTTTTGTCAAGGACTTGAATTTCCTTCTTGCACATTTTCAGATAGTCAGCTTTCATCTAACTAGGTCGTGCTTTTGTAGGGATTTGAGTTTCATCAAATCCTAGTTCATAAGGAAGAGGTATTATGTGCTTCTTTCTATCCCAAAAAGCATGTGGTAAATTAGTACATATCTTAGTAGTAAATTGGAGAACTACATTCTTAATCTTTTGCTGAAGATTAGGATGTTGAAATTGTTGATTTATATTCATTATGAAAATTTCTTTTGATAATGAATTTAAATGATTTTCCTTAAGTAAAATTAAAATTTAGAACTTTGAAAATGAAAGAACCTGAAAAACAGATTAATACTTTAGATCAATCATCATCTTTAGATGATTCTTCATCTGATACTGAATCTGAGCTAGATCAAACTCTAACTCAGATCCAAGATCTTCAATATATGTTTACTCCCTAGGTAAATAAGATTGAGTAAGAACCTCCTGGTAAACTTATTACCAGCGTCCAACACCTACGGATTTGTTATGGGAAGAAGATTTCTTCCAAGCACAAAATTTGTACAATGGAAAGACCATTTATGAATGGAACATAGATGGTTTATCTGAATATCAAATCTTTGAAATTATTCATAAGATGATGATGTATGCCTGTGTGTCGAGCTGTTGGTAATACTGACCAACAAACAGCAAAACACATATCCAATGGATTCACAGGTTCCTTAAAAGATTGGTTTGACAACTGTCTTACTAAAGAACAGAAGCATGAAATTTTTTATGCTATCAAAACTGAATCTGAAACGACTACTGATTCTACTATAGGTCAAACTAGTCAAACTAGCCAATTAGCGCAAGATACTGTTTTTACTTTAGTACAAATCATCATTGCCCATTTTGTTGGCACTCATCCTCAAAGACATGAAAGATCTCGAGAGCTTCTCCAGAATCTTCGATATCCTTCCTTAACCCATTTTAGATGGTATAAGGATATTTTCTTAACACGCATTATGGAAAGAAATAATACTAATACTGAACATTGAAAAGCCAAATTCATTGATGGCTTACCAACTCTTTTTGCCGAAAAGCTTCGACAAAAATCGAAAGATCAATATGATGGCCATACTATACCATATCACCATTATACGTATGGACATATCATATTTGTCTGTACACAAGTTGGCTTAGGTATTTGTAATGATATAAAATTATAATACTTTCTTAAAAAGCAAAATTTAACCAGTAAACATGAAATCGAAGCATTTTGTCAACAATTTGCTTACGATGTTCTTGTTAACTTTTCTAAGAGAAATAAGCATAAACATTCTTCTTATCATCATAAAATAGATCTAGAAAGTATAAACATAAAAAACGTGTATATATATATATATATATATATATATATATATAACGTCACAATGTTAGCCTATTAAATGCGAAACGCGTGACGGTGAGGAAATCAAGGGACGTCACAATGTTATTCAATCAAGGAGCTAGGATTGGAAATTGTTTTACTATTTTATATGAAAAAAAGAAAATCCCAGCCCCTCCGGAAGATGCCTTGCAATTCGGGAAGGATTTTGATGCATACATGCAAATCTGCGTATCCAAACAAACAAAGCAGTAGCTTCCCTTTTAATCCTGCCAAACTAGGCCCAGCCTTTTAAAGCACTGTCGTAGCTAGATTTTCGTAATTAGCACTGCAGTCGATGACGAAAATAATACCCAAACTTTAAGGGAAATGGTTTGAGTTCCCAGTATATTTTTATGATATGATTCGCTTATTATGCGAAAATGGTAAAGTTTGGTATATTTTTTAAAAAAATTTGATTTGATATTTGTAATTATGTTATCGTATAAACATTTCTCTACAATTAAATGAATTCTATGTATCATTTTTAGAGAAAAGATTAATAAATGTTATCCAATTATATAGATGTTGGATTAATTTATTTTTATATAAATAATAAACTCGATGAGTTTTACATAATGAATAGATCCGATCATAAAATTATATTCGAAAAATCAAACTATTTGAGTAGCACAGTATTATACATTGCTGCACAATCCTCATGAGGATTTGGAGAGATAGAGTATCCAAAATAAAATAACTCAATGGTTGGTTATCACATAATGATCTACTACCATGTGTGTTGTTTTTCGGGTTTATAATGTTTTTCCTTTAGTTTTAGGTCTAGATTTGTATAATTAAAAATTAAAATTCATATAATTAAAATATCAAAGTTGAGACAATTAAGCAATCAAGCTTAAATTCGAACAATCGGAGCAAAAATTAAAAATAATTAAGATGTCAAAATTAAAAGAACTAATTAGATACACATCATAGCTACTCATTTGTGTGTACAACCTAAAACTCATTAAAATTAAAATAACAAAACATGCAGGAGAAAGTTTGAAGCAGAAATAGGTGGAGGAAATGTGGTAACTGTCAATAATTGTAAATAATAATGTTTCGACTCCAACATACAGCACGCAAAAAAGAGTAAGGCTACAATGGTCAAATTATAGTGTTCTAAATTATTATACCAAATGAGTTGGTATAGTCACAAATATTGATGTAATAGGATTTGGGTGCTTGTTGCACCTAAAAACGGCCACAGGCTATTGCGAGCCAAAATGCCCCTGTTTGAGAGTATTTTTTAGATCTCTTTTGTTCGATAGTGGATTTAATCTTATTAAGATTTTTCGCTTCGAACATCGACCCGATGTGCACTAATAAAAGCTTAGATATTCTCATTTAAGCCCTCCAATATATACTAGTAATGCCCTTGTTCATATCTATTTAGTGAATTTTTGTATAAATAATGTGTTGTGGGTTATACAGGATTTTCACAAACTTTGGAGCAGCAAAAGAGAAGTAAACAACATTCTACCCTGCTGCATTCAAACGTTTTCTCCCAAATTCATTTCCGTTCAAAGGCATTTGAACGATTTTTCACATAGGCCTCAACGTCCGAACATGCGTCTGGATAGTGGTCAGGAAATCAGAGCTGCGCAAATTTTAAAATTAAGTAAAAAAAGAGAGGTTATAAAAGGACAAAAAGAAGTCACAAAGGGGGTTTGAAAACTAGGGAATTTAGCAGAGAAGACAAACGACGACCGGAGCTAGGGTTCGGGATGGCTTCGTCTTCCAACCTTCGAGAGTTTCACCGCATCATGAGCGGCTAAACTCTTTCCTTCTTAGGATTTGATGATGTAGGGACCTGGTCCCTTTTTAATTTAACATTTTATTAAACCTTGTGGAGTAATGTTTAATTACAGGAAGGAATTAAAATTTGATCACGAGTATAATTGTGAATGATAATTATATGCTTGTTTATGCATGAAAGTAATTATTATGGGTTGATTGAACGAGTCTTCGGGCGTTGGAATAAAATTTGGAAGCTATATGTTTTCTTTTTTTAGAGTACCTTTAAGCGAGAGATCAATCGATTAGTCTCAAGACCGATTGATCGGTCTGTGACAGAGAGCAACTTTAGGTTCGGAATTTGGGTATTTTCTCTCATTCTCTCTCTCTCTCTCTCTATCTCTCTCTCTCTCTCGAACGAACGAATAGTGAAACCCTAGGTTGGGTTTAGTGGCCCCTTTGAGCATTCCTTGCTCCTCAAGAGTGAATTTCTTGCCTTCTTCCCATTGGAACACCGTTGGAGGAGTTGGATTGTGCATTGGGAGTTTGGGTTTCATCCACTAGAGGAGATTTTCTTGGCTAAGGCTTGTTCTTCGTGATTTATTCACCCAAGAGGTAAGATCTATGACTATTTATGAAAACTTATTTGATATAAGTTGTATCTTTGAGATTCTATAAGAATATGTGGAAAACTTGTGTTTTAAAACCCTAGTTAGGATTTAAAGCTAGAATATGTTAAATCTTGTGATTTTTGGTAACTTGTGGTATTTTGATCTTGGCAATATCATATGGGAACTTTTAACTTATATTTTGAAAAGTAAGGATTTGGTGGTT
>JAOTRH010026342.1:0-20000 GCA_034768845.1 Heliamphora exappendiculata | reverse complement strand
CATAACCTATAGTAGGGGAGGACCTCAAGGTTCCCATGGGCCTTTATAGTCACACGGTTCTTCGACTATCGAGTTCCATTTTCAGTATATCTTCTCCTTCATCGTATTCTATACCTATGAATTCCTGCTCGACCTCTTCTAATTCCCACATGTCGTTCTCTTCTTGGTAATCCCATTCAAGAGAACATGAGATAAGTACATCAGGTAGAGGAGTACTCGATTTTGGCTCATGGAGAGGAACAATGTATACTGAAGGATCGAATGCAAGACTTGAGGTTTGCAACAAATTCACTTGGGGAGCACTTTCCTCTTTCTCTTCCTTCTTCTCCTTGACTTTCGTACTGACTGGCAGATTCTCTTCTTTCTTGTTCTTACTGTCAATGTTCTTTTCCTTTGAAGATTCTCTGTCATTCTCCTTAGAAGACTATCCTACTTCTAATACTATTTTTCCTATTTCTTCTATTTTAAAACTCGGGTTAGCTTTCCCATACCAAACTGCCCCTTGATGCTAGGTTATATCATCATTCGGGACGGTCAGGACATGTCACTTGATGTCGATTCCTGCCTCTTCTAAATCTTCTAATGCCTCAAGGCGAGCCAGATCTTTCCATAGTCATCTGATTTCTTCATCTTCATCATCATTACCGTTGATAAGGGAGGAACTTTTTCCTCGTGGACGATAATGATCGAAAAATTATCAAAATCATCATTTATCATATCCTCAATAAGGTTGTCAAGCAGTAGTATTTATGGACCGGACAACAGAATTATAATTGACTTTGCTTCTGTTATAGGGACTATGAATTTTGTGGGATCAAATCCTCCCGACTCTCCTTCAACGATGCTCACATTTTGCTGGTTCGCATGGTTCGGCAGAGGGTTGGTAGTGACATTCAATTTCTAAGTGGCAGTCGGTGGAGGAATCACCTTGTTATCTATCAAGTCCTGAATCTTATGTCGAAGCTTCATGCAATTGTTGGTTAAATGACCATGCCCCTAGTGGAAGCCGCAGTACTAGGTAGGGTTATATCTGGGTGGTAAAGAATTTGGGGGTGGGGTTGGCTCCAAAAGCTTTAGAAGACCCCTTCTAATCAATCGGCTCAAAATGGATGTTAAAGGCACAGTGAGTTGGGTGAACCGGTTTAGCAGATAGGCTTGCCTGATTCGGGTTGGGGTTTAACAACTTTACTTTATAACTTCGGCTTACAGCATTTGTGGAATTATTCAAATTACTGGCATACGATTTTCTAATCATTTTTTCACTCGATTCTTCCTTCTCAATATCGCCAGACCGTAGTGCGTCCTTTATCTGTACCCCAACATTGAAAACCTGCTCAAATGTCATTAATGGTTGTGTAATCAAATACTTGTGGAATTGCGGCTGCAAGTTTTTCACCACCATTCTTACTTGTTCCTTCTTAGTAGGTTAGTTTGTCATTTTGGCTGCCTTAGCCCTCTGTCGGTTCAGAAACTCAACAAAAGATTCTTTGGCCTCTAACCCGAGTTCCCGAGTTGTGACATCAAGTTGAATGTTATAGTTGTACTGATTGACAAATGCAGTACTAATGTCCTCCCACGTTCTTATCTTTGTAGCATCCAAAGATAAAAACCATTTATGAGCGGCTCCTGACAAATATTGCTGAAAAAGCTGGGCTTTCAACTAATCACTAATACCCATCGGCGACAAAGTTCTCACATACATTCTCAAATGGATCCTCAGGTCTCCTGGCCCGTCAAATTTCTCCATATCAAGCATCTTGAACTTCTCGAGCAACTTAGCATCAGGGAATAGACAGAGACCCTCGACGTCTGGCATATAGTCCTCAACTCCTCAGCTTTCCTCAAAATCTTCTCCAACTTGTCAACCTTATCAGACAAGATCCACTCCTTGGTATCCAAGATTTATGGGATCCCCGGCCGGACAGTTTGTGCAACTGCTTGTTGGGCTCCCTCGGGTCTCACATTATCATCCTAGATATTAGCTCCTATTCCATCCTCTTGGTTGTTTGGAACAACTGCAATGGGGTTTGTAACCCGGGTCTATAAGGCCTAGATCTGAGCTTGACACTGAGTTTAGATCCTAACCTGATTGGTCACTGTGGTGCTGACTCTCTCAATAGTCCGCTTTAATTCCAGAATCGCCCTCATCATAATTGCCATAGTCAATTTTAGATCTTCCATCGGTAATCTCAACCGATCGACACGCCCGAGTCTTCCACTCGGAGATTGAGCCCAAGTGCATATAGGTTCTTCTCTACTTGGCGCTAGTATCCTGGGTCTCTGAACTTAAAGGGCTCATGTAAATCGAAAGACTCGCTAGCCGAGCCTAAACTCAAAATAACTCACCCTCAATGATAGATTGGGAGGACAAAAACTAATCCTAATTGGGGTGCTAACTATACAAACAAAAGCATCTATAAAAAGAAAATCACATAACCCTAAAAGATTTATTAATCTTAAGAGAAGGGTTCTAAGAATCTATATGCACATGAAAAGACTGATAAGTCTTCACTCTGTGTGCCTTCTGAATAGAGTCAAGAATATACATCTCAATGCCAGGAATGGTGCAAGACATAGTTAAACAGTACGCAATAACTCTTTTTACCACATCTATGGAAGCATGTGGCCAGAAAGCTTGCTAGCTTCCCCGACATAGCCCCGTGATGGTAAACTAACCGGGATATCGAGTAGGCAGAGCGGGGGTTTGAGAACCAAGCACACAAATATGTAAATGCAAATACGAATACCGATGAAAAGTTTACAACAAGAACCATTGACATTTCAAGTTTAGCCATCTTGTGATTTTTCTTTTGAAAAATCAGTCCCCAGCAAAATCGCCAGAAAAAACTACGAATGCTTTGGGTCGCACATGAGGGATGCACAGGATATCTATTGCATTTCAAAAAATGTTATTTTTTTAAAAAAACAAAATTCTAAGATATCTAAGAATCTTTTTGAAAAATAGAGTCGCCACTTGGTTTTTAAGAAACATTAAAAAATAAAAAATAAAAAGAATGTTGCGGGTCTTTTAAAAATGTAACTCGAGAAAAAGAGGGTTTTGGGGTTGAGGTACGAAAAGGGAAGGTGTTAGGTACCCTTTTCGCCAAACCGGAGATTAGCCTCTACTTTGTCAATATTGGTTCTTATTGTAAATTTTTTAAAGGTAACATATACAAAATGGGAGGTTAAAGAGAGTTCAAATAAAAGCAAGCAACAAAACAAAAACTTAGCAACAAAACAAAAACTTAGCTATGATTTTGGAGTTATGCAACTTGGTTATTATTTCTAGATATGCCATACGTATTGTTTGAGCAAAACAAAGCAAAAAACATGCAAATAAGCGATAAACGAACAAGTAAGATTCTAAGGGTTATGCAATAATGTTTATGCCCCTATCATGCTCTAAACATGCTATACAGAACAAGTAGAAGAGATTTAAACATCATATTTAAGCTACTTGTTATGCACAAAACTCATGGCCGTAACAACAAATGTTGTGGTCATAACAAAAATAGAGTTACCGCGAAGAACAGAATAAAAATATCTCACGGTCGTAACAAATAATATCACGGCCATGGTTTTTAGGAGGTACAAAAAGGGTATATACATCACACATGGCCTAAAACAAGATTAAATGAAAAAGATATGCAGGATAGAGACCATAACCTATTGGTTTTAGACTAGATCTATCATCATTCATCCTCTACACAAGCAATAACTCTAAACAGAATATATAGAATGATTAGTATGAATAATAAAATAGAGACCAAAACCCATTTGGTCTAGGTCAGATCTATCATTCATTACCCAACAAAAAGATAAAGAGAGGTACAGAAAGAAGAAATACTAAATAGAGCTACAAAAAGGATGTACAAGCTTGAAATAAATAGATAATAGAGAGTTTTGAAGAGAATTTTTGCATTTCTGGCCTTAAAATAATGTCATGGCCATAACAACAAGATCTTGCAGCCTTCCATATAGAGAGGTATGAATGTACCGGCACATATAAAAAAGATACGGCCGTAACTATGAGTTTAATAAAACACACAGCCGTCATGTTTCAGAACCTCAGTATGCTTTTGATGTGTTTAGTGTGCTCGTGAGCATCGAAACAGGACGTAAACTAATGTAAATATATGAAACAGAAGGCCATAAACATATTGCTAATAATGAAAACTTGAAGGAAATAAATGTTTACATTGATATGAATGATAAATAAGTAATAAAACAATGAAAATCTTATCCATGACATCCTCGGGGAAAGAAGGTAAGGGTTTAAGAAGAGTCGTAGTGTTCTAAGGTTACCTCGTGTGAGTATCCTCCTTGAATGGCTCATCGATGGTGAGAATATGATACCTCAAAGCCAATGTATGTGTTCCAAGAACTCCTCTGGGGCAAGCAAGAACACGAACGAGGCTCGAAAAGTATGGGATGGAAGGGAGAATATCAAATGGGGGGATATTTTCATAGAGTTTGAGCCTTCAGGTATGTTTCTCTCTTGTTTCTGCTTGGAATTGCTGCCTATTTATTAGAAAGGCGAGCAACACAGACCCCTTTTGGGATGTTGCCACCAGTCCAAAAAAGGGTAATAGTATAGGCCGCTACCTTCATGGTGGTGAAAAGAACAGCAATAACTTTCAAAAGTCACGGCCTAGATAAAAATGCAATCGCCGTGACAAAGAAAGTCATGGCTTGGTTGAGGGTTTTTTAAAAGGTTACGGCCGTAAGAGCAAGGACACGGCCTATTCTACGGTTTTTAAAAAGGTGGCGACCGTGTGGATGGGAATGTCATGACCTGAAGTTTTCTTGTTTAGGATTTTTGGATTTTGAGCCATATTCGTGATTTTACTTACTTTGGGGTATCCTTGAGCATGATTCTTATATTTTCGTCATTAGAGCGGATTTGAGATGGGTGCCGAAGAATTGACTTGGTCAGATTGGGGTGCCTACAGCATAGAGGGAATAGAATTTTTCATGTCAAAAGCTAAAGTTCGTGGTCACAATGCCCAAAATTAGCGGTCACAAGAAAAATAAGGGTTTTATGAATGGTTTGTTATGGTCATGTCAATAGTGATTGCGATCGCTAAGATTAAAGGAGCAACCACAACATTTGTAAGGTTTGAAAGTTGCGACCACGGTAAAAAAGTTTGTTGCCCAAAGGTTTGTAAGGGTTCTTCTAGTGTATTGAGCCAAAATCTTTCCTCGATGATTGTGTGATGATTTTTTGAGTGCCATTTCCCTTTCTTATCATCATTGAATCCACCTCGTTAAACCTAAGATCTGGCTTGGTGAAATTAGGATGTCTACAAGCCTCTTTAATGCATAACAGCTCCTTGGCAGGTAGATGAGATTCATTTTCATTGACACAAATCTCCTCTTCAAAAAGTTGAGGAAGGTAATGCCATTGAAAGAATTCTCATGCTTAAAAGGTGGAGGGGAACTTTAATGGGCCGATCTTCATCATCATCATCTTCCTCCTCTATTACAACTGGGTTCCATATCTGGATATTAACATTAATGTCGTCCAATTCATTCATGTCAAACCATCCTCTTCTTTCCATTCCTCAAGATCCTATAAACCGTTTTCATCTACATACAAAATCTTGTCAGCACTGAGAAAGCATAAAGTGGTCCTTCTCGTAGAGGGGTTACTAGTTTCAGCTTATTAAGAGGAACGATATACACAAGCAGATCAAACATAGAATCCATTGTTTGCAAGCAATTTACTTAAGGTGAAGAAGATTCCTTTTTCCCCTTATTGTCTTCCTTAGTCTATTTTCTGTTGGTTTATTCATTCCTAATCTGCCCATTCTGGCTGTTTTTGGTTTCCTTTCATCTTTCTGCCTCTAAATTATTGGATCTTGAGCTTGTTCCTGCTTCTCCATTCCATGCCAAATTGTCACTAGGCATGGTTGAGTCATGCCATTTGATCTCTAAGCTTGCTAAGTTCAATTCTTCTAAAACCTTGAGACATCTTGTTCCTCTAAAAAATACCGAGCCTCTTCTGCTTCTTCCTTATCACTATTAGAAAAGGGAGGAACATGATCTCTTTCATAGAAGAAGAATTTATGAAAAATTTTTAACTTCTCTTCCAATGGAAGGGGTTCGTCAGAGAATTCACTAATCAACTTTGCATTGAAGGAGGTCAATACCTTGACTGTGGGCTTTGATTTGGGCATTGGCACCGTGAACTCAGTTGAGTCAAAGGTTTCAGTTCCTTCCTTGATGAAATTTATTTTTTATTGGGATGAATGATTTGGCAGTGGGCTTGTAGTCGCATTTGATTTTTGGATAACTGTAGGTGAAGGGATCACTTTGTTGTCTATCAAGTCTTGGATGTCATGCTGCAGTCTTAAACAATTATTAGTTAAATGACTATGCCCTTGGTAGAAGACACAGTACTGGGCAATGTTATATCTCCGTGGTAATGGGTTTGGAGGTGTGGTTGGCTCCAAGGGTTTTAGCAGACCTTTCTCAATCAATCAACTTAACATGGTGGATAGTGGTACTATCAAAGGAGTGAAGGTTCTTCTTTAGGCCTGGGATTGATATTGTAAAGTGGGTTGGGTAGGTGGATTTGACTGATTTGGGTGCTAGCTCAAGAGGTTCACATCGTAGGTTTGGCACACAAGGTTTGTGGAATTATTTTCTAGATTAGGATTGTTAGCATACTGTCTTCTCATTTTCTGGCTTAATTCCCCTTTCTCAATGTCCCCAGACTAGAGTGCATCTTTTATTTGTACGCCAGCATAAAAAACATGTTCAAATTTCTTAAGTGGTTGGGTGATCAAATACTTTCAAAATTGCGGCTGCAAATTCTTCACCACCATTGTCAATTATTCCTCTATGGGCTGATTGGTCATTTTTTCCGCCTTAGCTCTCCAACGAGTTAAGAACTCGACATGAGTTTTCTTAGGGTCCTACCTCGTTATGTTGAGTTCTCAGGGAGTGACATTGAGCTGGATGTTGTAATTGTACTGATTCACAAAGGCAATAGCGATGTCTTCCTAAGTTATGATCTTAGCAACTTCTAATGAGAAGAAACATTTCTGTGTTGCACCTGATAGTGAATGGTGAAATAGATGAACCTTCAGTTGATCACTGCTTTCCATTAGTGATAAGGTGCCCACGTACATCCTTAAATGAATCTTGGAATTTTCGATCACATCTTACTCTTTCATATTCAGAATTTTGAACTTTTTTGGGAGCTTTGCATCAGGAAAGGGATAGAGTCCTTTCACATCTAGCATAGAATCCTCAACTCATCGGGCATTCCTTAGTACCTTCTCTAATTTTTTAATCTTATTAAACAAGTTCAATTCCCTAGCAGGTGCAGCTATACTCTCTAGGACAGCTAGTCGAGCCACTAACAGGAGTACTGCCACGTGCAGGACTTCTTTATGTAATGGATTCTCATACCATATGTGATCTTCAATTCTCTCCAACTGGTAGTCATTTTATGGGACTACATTCAGGTCTACTGCTCGGGCTTCGAGGGCTTAAAACTGTGCTTGACATTAGACCCGGACTCAGGCTTGTTTGTTCATAGGCATGTTATCCCTTCCACTTTTCATTGCAATCCATGATGCCACTCATCATATTAGCTATAATCAAATCTTCTTCTGCCATTGATGATACCAACTGTTCTTGATCTATCTTTTAAAGCCTTCTTCGCAGAAACCTTGCCAAAATGTGTATAGGTTCTTCTTCTTGTGAAACTATGGTATTAAAGACGGATCACTGAAACGGTTAGAAAGGTGGGAGAAACTGTCAACCGGGTTCCTATTATAATGCCCTAGTTTTCAGAGACATCTTATGTTTCAAAAGAAATTTTTTCCTTTAATTATTTTCACAAAAATAACTCATAATTTTTTCTAAAAAAAAATATTCATACCGATTCAAAATAGATAAACTAGTGACAAGGTTACCTTCTTCATTACAACCAAAACTTCTTCAAATAATACAACCCAAAAGATCTTTCTAACATTTGAGAGCTAATATTACATTGCATCGTCAACTACTAAATTCTTCAAGGGTTTTCTCCAAGGGTTATGCACCAGTTGCCAACCAAGGTTCCGCGGCATTCTCTATCTCTGCATCCTCATGATATTCTTATTCAACTTGCATGAGACGCCATGAGCTGTGACTCTTAGTAGGAAACAACCAAAATCCTACTATCCTACCCTTATCACGTATAATCTAACAATGCAGGTATATAAGTATAATGATGAATGACATAACTTAAGTTCACAATAGTTCTAGCATAAGTTTTCAAAAGTCGATCGTTATTCAAGAGAATAGTTTTTTTAGGTCTCACTAGAGAACCCATCCCATATTCATTGCCGTGTTACCTCAACAGCCACTCATCTTCATGGTACCGTTATGTTCCCATACATTCATGTTCCCGTACACCTTGTCATTGCCACATCACCCTTCCCGTCTAATACTAAATGTACTTGGCTAAGTACCGTGATAAGCAGTTTGCCGCCATCACTCTCCCCGTCCCATACTACTTATGCACGGCTAAGTACCGTGAGACGAAACAAGAAAAGGCACGACTCATGACATCATAGCTCAAGACGTACATGAACCCTCCCTCAACACCACAACATAGTACTCAACCCAACCCATGTCAAAACCCCAGTTCTTTGAAAAAAGAGACATTCGTTAAGTTCAAAGTTTTGTTCCCGTACACGGTCATGGTCAACTAATCATGCTTTTAACATGATGTAACAAACAGCCTTTCAATTTGCTCAACATACTATAAAAACACAAGGTCTCATGCATGACAAGTTAAAAGTAAAGTACAAGTAGAACATTCACTAGGCATCACCTATCTATATAAACTAAAATTCTAGATTCATGTGGTCCCACTTTAAAATACTTTTAAAATATCAAACCTCAGTAATTTGTCACGAAACTTGACGAGTGGTAGGTATATATGTTAGGCAACTTTTTTATGAAGGAAGCAAGGCTGTGGGAAGCTTCTATATAGGGTTTAAATTCGTTGAATAGAAATTATCTGAAAATGACACTATTTGGAAAAAAAATTGATTTTTACGAAAAATGGTCTGGTCAAATAATTCCGAGTATTAAATGAAAGATAACCTAAAACTCTAGCTCTGGACATAAACTTGGCTGAAGGAAATTTTTCTGGAATTTGCTAAAAATCAATAAAATAAACTATTTTTCTATAACTTTGGCACAATACTTTAAGAGCTTTGTTTGGGGAACTTAAACACCTTCCTAGGTCCTACCAAAAATACACATGCTATAAACATCTTCATGGACCCCCAATAAAAATAGCTTTTGAAAAAGACACAGTTTGGTTTTTTTTGGAAATTCAGATAATGCTTAAAAATGACTTTATTTCTTAGTTTTTCTTCGGTAAACATTTGTCCTTTCTTTTTAAATTTAAATTACGGGTCCAAACACACAACCACAACTTAAAAACAGAACACTCCAGGGGCTTTAACTTACACGTAACATATTTATTCGAAACATGGAAGAATATCGAAAAGCAATAAGACTGAACACAACCGATTTTTACTAGTTATTCATTTCGATTCTTCCTAGTTTCTTTAATCTTATTAATTGTTGCTATAGAGGTTGTAGAAGCGAAGGTTAGAGAGCATTGTAGGAGGTTCTTATCTTGTAGTTCCTGATCAACGAAGTTAGACTTAACTTGAGCTTAAACCGAATGAACTTCCTCCTTGATCTTCTTCTTCTTCCTCTTCTTCTTTTTGTCTTTCTTTCTTTTTTGGAATCACTCTCACTCTTCCTCTCCTCTAATTGCCCAACATGAAAAGGAGAATGGGCAAGGGGGTGGTCTTTATATAGGCATATGGGCAAGGCTTAGTCTTTCACTTTTTGTCACACAAAGTATACCAATAGTGCACGAAAGACTTTGATGTTAAGGGTTGCAAGAAAAAGGTATTTGAATAGAGTTTGATGGTAAGAGTTGAAATAATCATGGTCTTGGAAAATAATTTATATATGTATATAATTCATATGGCTCAAAGATGAATTAAAGAGGTAAAAAAGTATATAAAATATTTACGAAGATATTTTGGCTCAATTAGTGATTATTAGAAAAGAAATATATATATATATATATATATAATATCATGAATCAGTATTATAACTAAAAAAAGGAAATGTAGGAATATAATATGCGCATCTACACACGAAAAGTAATATATAAATAATTTTTCTACAATAAAAAAAATATGGGAAAATTACATAGTTTTTTAATGGCTCAAGGCAAACCCTGGGATAAGATTTTAACCAAAGTGATTTGGTGGAACCCATGGTGGTTGGGGTGACCGGCCACCTCTTGATTTTTTTACATTTTTTTTATATAAATCAAAGTATTTGTATAAATTCTCATGCGTCAAAAATTAGGCCAAAAGAAAGAATATTGTTGGGCTCAAATTTAAAGTTTGGTTAGGCTTGATCCATGAATTCTTCAAAATTTCCATAGGCCTAATTAAAATAATTGGGCCTTTACTTGAGTTGAGGCATTATTCCTACCTGGGACTTACTTTTAGTTTTGGGTCGTGTGTGCATTCGAGCCTTGTTGAAGAAATAGATCTTCATTTATAATTGGGTCTTTTTTGAGATTCGCCTTGATTATATTTGAGCCTTAGTTAGCATCTTGGGCTTGTCTCTAATTATACTTTGGGCTTATTCTAAGTTTGGCCCATTTCTCATTGGTCTTATAATGGTATGCTTCGAGTGTTTAGTTTGTGATTTAGGGTTCCTAACTTTTGTGCGAGACTTGAGACCTACTGTTAGGGTTTTCAATCTAGGTTTAGAAAAATGGGTTCTCACACCTATCACAGAACAACTTGTTCCTGACGAGGAGAACTAAAAAGCACTAACCGAGAAGATATTTTAACTATACAAACAAAAGTAATCATAAAAAAATCACATAATTCTAAGAGAGTTTATTGATCCTAATGGAAAGGTTCTAAAAGGCTATATGCGACAGAAAAGACAGGTAGGTCTTCATTCAATGTACCTTCTAAATAGAGTCAAGAATATATACCCATACCAGGTAATAGTACAAGGCAATGGTTAAACGATATGGAATATTTTTTTTCCACACCTAAGGAAGTGTGTGGCCCGAAAGCTTTTTGGCTTTCCCAATATAGCCCCAAGATCGTAAAATGATTGAGGTATCAGGTTAGCAGAGTGATAAGTTGAAGATTAAGCACGCAATAATGTGCAATGTATATGCAAATACTAAAGAAAAATTTAAAATAGGAATCAATGATTTTTGAATTAAGACCTCTTATTATTATTTGAAAAATAATTACTCTTTTGAAAAATAATTACTCTTCAACAGAGTCACCAAAAAAGTTGTAGGCTTCAATGTATGCCATTTTTTTTAAGTGAGGGTCATGTTTGAATATTCATTTTTTTAAAAGCAAAAGGAAAAACTATTCAAAGACATGAAAATATGAAGTTGCCACTTGATTTTTAAGAAAAATTGCGAAAAAATGACACTGGTAAGCATTACTGTCAAAAAAGAGTTCGACAGCTAAGGTTCAAAATAGGAAAGGTGTTAGGGATCCATTTCACCTAATTGTTCGGTTAGCCTCTACTTTATCACATTTGATTTTTGTTAAAAAATTTTAAAAAGTAATAAATACAAAACGGGAGATTAAAGAGAGTATACAAAAGCATAGAAGAAAAACAAAAAAACCTATTTAAAAAAGAAAAGAAAATCCTAAAGGGTACAACTAGAGATAGTTCAGAAAACACTAAAAAAAACGCTTAATGATAAAGACCTTAACAAAATCCGAGTGAGACAAATGAATGCTTGTGTGATAACTCGTAAATAAAAAATATAATAAAAATAATAATTAATATTTAAAGTGACTCAAAATAAAATTCCAGACAAAACCTTATAATTAAATTTTAAACTATAACTCAAAAACTTACATCAATAAAAATATTGGTAATTAAAAATAAAAATAAAAATATATTATATAGTTAGATATATTTGTAAGAATTCTGATGATATAATAATTTATAAAAATATATTAAAAATTTATATTAAAAATTTTAGAATTTTTTGATAACAAAATTTTACATAAAAAAATATAAATATATTAAAAAAATTTATAGAACCTAATTTTGCATACTTTTAAATTTTCACTTGTCCACGCCAATCAGCCACCATCCATGCACTCGACACCTGTTATACACTTGTCTAAACGTTTAGTCCCCAAATTTCCTATAAATACATGCATTCTTGCGAGAACAGATGCACATTGAAGAAGAAAAGAAATAAGCAGCATCAGGAGAATAAAAGAGAGATTAACAAAGAAGCAGCAGCTCACGCTGCCTCCACGCTGCTCCACAAACACCAACCGTCAGCCACTGCGCCACCTTAGCCGCCGGCTCCGCCACACCCCTCCCCCGTCAGACCTTCACTGGCGCCGCACTTGTCCCCGCCGGCCACTGCCACACCGCCGGCAACTCCCACTTTTCTCTCTCTCCCTCTCCCGTTCTTCTCTCTATTTATCTCTCTCTCCCTCTCCTCTCTCGTCCTCTGAACTCTACCACACCGCCACCACCAAACACCACCACCAGCAGCATCACGACAACGCCACCGATAACCTCCATGTGCGCCTCCACCAACCCGCGCCTTGATGTTTCCCTATGTAAGTGTTGCACTGTGCGTGTGTGTGTTTCTCTGGTTGTGAGGGAAGGCTCAGTGTGTTTGGCAACTCCTGTGTGCGTGTGTATTGTCACACTTTGTAAATTTGGCACAGAGGAGGATTGTTTGCTTGATTTCAAATTTATTTCTAATTTAAAAGCTAAAATGAATATAGGAAATGTTAAAAGAAATTTTATAAAGTGAAGATAAAAAAATTATTTTTATGAAAATAAGAATTTTAAATATAAGAAATTTAAGACCTCCTCTTTTTAAGACTAAATGAAATAAATTAAACGTTCTTAGAAATAAAAACTAACATTTAAGTTAAAATAAACCAAGCTTAAGAATTTTTCTAAATAAGTGATTCAGAATTTACAAATTAAAAGTTATTCTTGTTTGGTTAAAAATCATGTCTGTTATAGACTTTAACTACATGAAATTTTTATAAAGATTTGGATTTTCAAAAACTTAGATATAAAACAAAGAATTTTATTAGGATTTTTATGTATTTTAGTTAAGTATTTTACTTTGAGTTTAAAAGATTTTTTTAAAGAATAAATGTAAGATTTTCTTATTAAATTTACAGAATTATAAGAATTGTACTAAACTGGTATTTACATCATCTTTATCCTTATTTCCCCTTAATATAGGAATATGAGTTTGATAAATTATTTTTTTAAGAAATAAGAAAAATAAGAATAACCTTTAAGAATGTAGAATTCTAATTAATTCTAACTAAATTACTAATTATTCATGTATTCCTATCTAGGTTTGGATGTTTCAGGCCAAGACTAATTGAATAATTTCTGCTAGAATTGGTAAGTTTCATATATCTTTGTTACTTGAGCTTTTCTTTTATGTTTTGAATGCAAAATATTATATTTTCGCATAAAATGATATTTTTCGTACAACTTTCCTGTTAAGTTTTTCTGTTATGTTTTGAATGCAAAATATTGTGTTTTGGCATAAAATGACATTTTTCGTACGACTTTCCTGTCATGGATATATCTGTGAAAAATGTGAATATTCTTGGTTTGAGAAAGATATGAATATCATGTTGTTACTACTTTGAAAATATGTATATGATGATAGCTTGAATGGTGGTAGCCCGATCGCTGGAGTGTTGAACAGCGAGGTGTATAAGGATGTGATCACGGCCACGTAATTGTTGGTTATGATATAATAACGAAAAGGGTTGTGGGGTCGCTCCCTACGTAATTCTGGTATAGCCACAAGCTTATCATCGTATGTAGGGCTTAATGTATGTAACCTGTTTATGAAAAACCTGCTAGGGCTTAATGCCTGAAATATGTCTATGAAAAATTATGTTTTTAACAAGACAGTTTGATGAGATGTTTTTATACGGTAAAATCGATATTCCATGACAAACATGTAATATTGATATATGTACACTCACACGAGCCCCACCTATGAAATTTATATTGTGGTATTTCAGGGTAAAGTGAATGCCGGACGGTCGAAGGGAAGAAAATATCATTTTGTGTTTTTAGTTAGAACACATGTACCTGATTATATTTAGATGTAAATATTTTGTACTCAAATCTTCGCATGTAAAGTTAATATATTTCATGCACTAGTTTGGCTCTAGGTATGTTTGTAAATTCTTGTTTTCGCTAAACCTTTTCTAAATAATGTTTTTGAAAATCCTTAAACGGTTTGAAAAAAAAAAGTAGGCCTTGGGTGAGCTTGACTCACTGGCCGGTCACGAATACCATTTATAAAAATGGAACGTGACAACTTGATAGAATCGAAATGAAAATTGTAAAATGATAAACGGAGCTGATGTAGTCTAAGATGACATGAACACACGAAAGAAGTCTAAAGGAGGACTAAAAATATGAAGACGCGATGTCTTTTGTGGGCCTAGCTCCAAATTAAGAGGAGGGCTATACAAATGGTCGACCACTCGTCTTGGTATTCGGAATCCACTAAGGACATAATGTCATAGCTTGAGAGTAGAGAACACAGTGGCCCCTCCAGGCTTTGTTCTTAATCCACAAGAATAGTTAAATATTAAGTCTTTATGAACCATAAGCCTTAGAAGCTCAAGAACCAGTAGAGAAGTTTGGAAGAGGATTAAAATCTGAAGATGCGATGTCTTTTGTGGGCTTAAAGCCTTAGTATTGGGCATGGAAGTCCTTTTGGGGAGAAACAAGTCTTAGTTCTGTTATAATCCTTGCTTTTTAATTTTATATGACTGATTTCTACAAACTTGTATCTCTTGTTTCCTCCTGTGTTTTGTTTGCATGTGCATAGTGTGCAGTGGTTGGGATACCATAAGAACATTTTAGTACCTTAGTGTTACATAGTTGCATATACAAACCTTCTTGTAACCCATGATGTATGTTGATGTTTTCTCTAAAAACATAGAACTCAAACAAAACTTGAATCACAATTAATACACGTAGATCAGTTTATAATCTAAACCTAGGAGGAGTAGTAAACCAAATTGGTAAAGACTAGAGCAAGTCAACCGATGCAAATTCTAACACAAGTATAATATAGGTAACAACGATCACCTTTAAGAAAGAAAGATCGTTAATTAGATAGGAATCTAGAACATTTGAATCATTATCTACTAGTTTCCTAACTGATGGGCAACAGAGTTGTATGCCCTATAGTATATAAGCAGTGCACGGTGAACCTAAATAATATTAGCTTGGTTGAGATGGTTCACTTCTAGATATGTCGCTAGTAATAATACTTCAAAATGTATTGGCTTTCGTGGTCTTGGCTAACGAGTGTGTTGTGTTGACAGAAAAATATTCTTTTTCTCGCCACCCTTATATTGATAGCCCGATCTCATTAACTCCTTAGGAAGTGTTGCAAAGTATATCCTTATTGTGTCTTAACAACCAAAATTGAGGATGTGAATCTTATCGATATACCAATTGTTTGAAACTTTTCCAAAAGTCTCTCATGAAGAGTTACAACGGACGATAGTTGGCCAAAAAAATAGAATCCTTCATAGAGTGGAATCGAGAACTTACCGAATTTTAAAATCCCGTACCACTTCATACCAACAAAACTAAAGGAATCGAATAACCTGTTGCAAAAATTTTCAACTCAACGTTTTATTAGGCCCACCATAGTTGTGAATAGCTTTAGTTATGTTTGTTAAGAAAATGAGCGTTGATTGCCATGATTGAATAGAGTAACAATTAGAAATGGATGTCACCACCTCGAATTGTCGACTTATTCAATCAATTATAAGGAATAAGTGTTCCCTCCAACAGTAGTTTATGTTCAAATTTTATCATTTGAAAATGGAAGGAAGAATATAATGAAGACATCCTTTAAAACATGATATGAGTATCAAGAGTTCTTGATAATGTCATTTGAAATAACAAACAAGTCAACAACCTTTATAAACATGATGAATAGTGCCTATAGAGAATTGTATAATGAATTTGGAATCTTAATTATTGATAATGCGAAACCTCATTTGTTGGTTGGAGGTAGGAGATGGACATCTTATAGGACCAAATTTGGTCCTAGAAGTTCAAGAATGACAAATGGTTGCTCAAGTTCATCAGAAAAGTTATGCTGATGCTAATCAACGTGAATTGGACTTCCAAGAAGAAGATAAAGTATTTCTCAAAGTTTCCCCCATTAAGGAAATTTTACATTTTGGAAGAAAATGAAAGCTTAACTCACGCTTTGTTGGACGATTTGCGATACTAGAAAGAGTTGGACCAGTAGCCTATCATTTAGTTCTAACACCAGAACTCTCTCAAGTCCGTGATATTTTTCATGTGTCTATGTTAAGGAAGTGAATTGTCGATCCTACTCATGTCCTGACACGACTACTTGCGGAGGTTAACTCAAGGATGAACAATGATGAGAAACCAGTGTGAATCCTCGATCAATGGAAGAGATAACTAAGAAACAAGAAGATTCCTTTAGCTAAAGTATGGTGGGAAAACCATGCAAGAGGCGAAGCTATGTGCAAAAACGAAGATAATATGCATCAACAATACACAGATCTCTTTAACCAATGTATGAGAGTTACCCTACCTAAACGATCTCCTTAAGCTAAGAAGCTGAACAATCCTAGCCCAACAAAGTTTGGATGACCAAACTCCCTAAGGTAGGTAGGATGTAACACCCTGACCTAACCGACCAAAGCTAATCACTTGAAAAATGTAACGATTAGAGTTAGACCAAAAAATCCTAAAGAAAATGCTTAACAATAAGGGCCTTAATAAAACCCGAGTGAGACAAATAAACGCTTGACAAAATCGAAATTAAAATCCTAAAATGATAAATGGAGACTATGTAGTCTAAGGTTGTGAGACCTTGCCCTATTTTATTTTTGGAATAATTTCAGGATTGACGGAATTAGAGTTAATCTTTGACCTCGAGCGTTGGGGTTTGTGCTTCTTCACAGTAGAACAACAGGTGCGTATGAGTTTTATGCTTGTTTGAGTTCCGTTGAGACTCGTTTGGTTTGGTTTGAGGCTAGAAAATCAGTTTTACGCAGAAAAACAAGTTGCCCCGAGGTTTGGTCGACTGGAGGGGTTGACCCAGTCGATTGGACCGAGATTTTCTAGTTCGATCGACTGAACTAAAGTGTTCGGTCGACTGGACCGTGGCGCTGGGTAATTTTCATGTTTTCAGTAGGCTATTTAGTCGACTAGAGTGGTGGTCTAGTCGACTGAACTGAGGATTTTGGCAGATTTTGGAGTTTTTCTATAAATATCAGGTTTGGAGATATTTTGAAAATGATTACTTATAAGCTAAGTTTCAGTTCTCTCGGCCTTCTCTCTAGATTTCTGAGGGTTCAGGCTCGATTT
This sequence comes from Heliamphora exappendiculata, assembly GCA_034768845.1. NCBI lineage: Eukaryota > Viridiplantae > Streptophyta > Magnoliopsida > Ericales > Sarraceniaceae > Heliamphora > Heliamphora exappendiculata. Next base: position 2,513 of record JAOTRH010026342.1, on the reverse strand, counting down.
TCAGCAATCCGACAGTGGATCCTCGATGTTAGTGCCGGGGGCTTCATATATATCTAGATAAATTTTTGTTTCGTCGAGGTTCGATTTTTGAGGCGTCGAATTTTGACCCAACGAGGTAGGATTCTAGACCCTACTGCTGTATTAGGGTGACATATGTAATTGTGTATGCTTTTACCGGGTAGAAATACATCAAACGTGATTTTCATGTGTAAATCTTAGTTTTTGGGTAAAAAGTGGATTTTTACGCATTTTCTCAATTTTTATACATGATCCGAGTGTGTTGACATCCGTGGTTTTCAAAAGTGGTTTAAAAACGATGTATTTTGTGAAAACGGTGAAAAACGTGATTTTGGAGGTTTAGAGCTAACCCGCGGGGTTGAGTCTCACCTTTTAAATATTTTGTTGGAAATAGTTTTAGATCTTCATTTTGATGAATTGGATCTCTTTTATACATGTGGTGTATAAACTTTTTTATGGGTTTCGTAGTTAAGTTACGGTGGATTTTTAAATGTTATCCATAGATGTACCGTGATAGAGTGTGATTTGAGTTGGGCTTCTATTGCTTCTTGGTATAAGTCCAAAAACGTGCGCAAAGTGGGTTCGCTATGGTCCCTCGGGTTAATCCCCATAAACGTGATTTGGCTATGTTTCGTCTATCGATCGTGGAAAACCGTAAAGAAACAAGTGTGTGATTTGGCTGCTTTTCTATCGGTCAGTTAAATCCGTAAAGAAGTCGGTTGCCTCCATGAATGGCGTTGTTGTAACTCCTTATAGAACTTGTCATTACCTAGCAGGCCTTAAGTGGTTCAGGACTAGGGTAATGGACAGGAGTCTATTGTTGTTACATTTGTCGGTACAGTAGAGTCGGTACATATGATTTTATTTTCCTTGGTTGTGTGTTCCGAGTGGGAAAATAATTTTTTAATTCCGATTGTATGATCCGGGTGAACAAAGATCATGTTTTGACTACTGTTTTATTTACAGCTTTCTCTTAACTGTGGCATGATATCTATTAGGATGATATGCATAGTTTGAAGGATGAAAAATGTAGAGTTTTATGAGATAAAACCTTTTTGAGACTCGTGATAGTCTGACGGATAACTTGTGATTTTGGAAGAAAAATCTTTTTGGCTCCCTTGGTCGAGCCAGTGTATGTATAATTGCATAGCCTGCTTTACAGCTATACTGTCTATGCTCTATTGGGCTTCGGCACACGGTGTGAAATTTTGCTGTAAAATATTTTTCAGGTAAGCGTGGTCCTGTAGGTTGACCCGTTGGTGCCCGGAGGTGACTGATGACAAGACGTCTGTTTTGTCTTGATATGTAGCTTATACCTGTTGTATATGTCTCATGTTTATTTGTACCATACTATAAATCGTTCACTATAATTATGGATGTATGTATGTTTTAATGTTTTCGAGAAAACCTCGGGTTGGTTATTGTTTTTCGTAGTTTCTTATTACGTTTTTCGTTGTTAGGATCAACGGTTTACAAACGGGATTTTTAAATGGTTTCACTTCACATAAAGCTTGGTGCTTCGAGGTAAGTTTTGGAATGGCCTAAGCTTCTTTCAAAATGAAAAGATTTTCCTATTCAAAACACGTATTTTGTTTTTAAAGGCTTAGCCTGTGGGCCTGTAACTGTAATTTTTTGGCTACTCTTTTAAATTCATAAACCCTCGGTAGTACGTTTTTACAAAGATTTTAATCTTGTTTGATCTTCTGGTTTTAAATCCCTTTTGTTTAAACAGTTTAGTGGTTGTTCTATAGCTTTTCGCGTGATCCAGAGTTTTGGGCGTGACAAAAGAAACATGAACACACAGAAAAAAAGAAAAAAAATAGCCTAAGACCCCAACTGAGAACTTCGAAACTGCTTCCAACACCCCTGCAATCTAACCACGAAAGGAAAATTGAACAAGACTAAATGCACTCAGAATGAAATTCTTGAGACGGATAGAAAAATCTCACAATGTAAAAACCTAGTTGAGGTCACAAGTTTATTGAGGAATCAGTAGAAGTCGTACTATCGAATTCATGTTTAGGGTTACGTTAATGTTAAAACCTTAAAGAGCAAAACCTAAAAACAAAATTTCAAGACCAAACTCTAATTAAGAAAAACTAACCTAGTCTCATAATCATTTTAGGCCAACAATTTATTAGTGTTACCCTAAAATAGCTAACCCAAATTCTAAGCCTAAAGAATAAGATAATTAAGAATAAGCTCAAAACTCAAGAGGAAAGTATACTTAAAGATCTAATACCCCATAACTTTTAATAATTACACTTTTAACCCTAAACTTTTTAATAATTGCACTTTTGGCCCAAGGCACCAAAATTCATAATAAATTTGAAATCTTATATGAAAACACTTTAAATTCTCATATAATTACTCTTAAAGTTCTTGAAGATTTTAGTTTTAATAATTATACATAAGCCTCTCAATTCTTTATAATTGTAAAAAAATTCTTAAGATATTATCTCATCATTTTTCTGTACAATATACATTAATTAATA
>JAOTRH010026321.1:0-21544 GCA_034768845.1 Heliamphora exappendiculata | reverse complement strand
TATAACCCTAAAAAATATTTTAAAAATCTAAGTGGGAGAGAGAATTTATTCACAGATAAATTTCGCGGTCTCCATCACTAGTTTGTAGGTAATGCAATTAAACCCTCCGTGTTGGAAGTAAGGTCTTCCTCCCCAATGGACAGATTAATTGCGGTCTCACCAGTATAAACCTCCTTTAAGAATAATTCTGAATAATTGTTAGTGTGGATTACTTCTTCAACTGAAGGGTTCATTGCGAAGCGATTAATTTTGAATTAGGTGATGATTAATACTTAACTGTATATAATAGTATACTCTCCAACTGAGTCACTGCTATTATATACTAGACCGAAACTATGTCAGCTATTTAATTTTTACTTGATATAGTAATTTGCCTAGATAGTAAAATTAAAAGAAATTGGCATGTCTGATCTTATAATGGATAGTAGACGCTCACTCAACGTGGCATGCTATTTACAGATTACCAGGTTGCTGGCGAATTAATTTTAAAATGGTAAATGGAACCAAATTAAAATAAATTCAAAATTTTGCTCATCATAATTAACGATTTTTTATTTCAATACTCAAACAAAACAAACTTACGGGACCAAATTTTATTAACTGAAAATGTAACTTGGATATAGTTTTAACTACAAATGGTATTTTTTCAATACCAGGAAATGTGTTTGTTTCTAAAAAAAGTTCTTCCTCTTGGCCGAAAGGCATGAAGAAGAAAAAGGTTCAGAAACAGGAAGACATAATTTCTAGGGTAATTAGTGGGCCACGAACTAGTGTGAAAAAGTCGAAAGGCATATATTTTCACTACAACCAGACCCGGCACTAGAAACAGCTATGTCCAGTATTTCTCAAAAAGCAGAACAAACAGGGTAATTTCTGTTCACTAGTTGTGAAAACATATTTAGTGGTGTTATCTACCGGTATCTGGTGTGTAGATACGAGAGCCACTAATCATATCTGTAATTCATTGTAGGGGTTCCAGGAAACTCAACAACTTAGTGATTGGGAGATTTACCTCCATATGGGCAATAATATAAAGGTAACAGCAGTTGCAGTAGAAGATGTCACTCTCAGTTTTGGTAGAGATCGGGTTTTAATATTGAGAGATTGTCTTTATGTACCTGCCATTAGAAGGAACTTAGTTTCTATTTCTGGATTGGCTAAAGACGGATATTTTGTTTATTTTAATAACTCTGTGGTTATTAAGAATAATAAACGGGTTATCTGTTCTGGTACATTGGTGGATGATCTTTATATTATTACTCTAATCTCTCATATACTGCAACTGACTGAAATGAATAATACATCTATATTACCATATAAGAGAAAGTTTCATTCTTTAATGAACCAAATATTCTTTTGGCACTTACGCTTAGGTCATATTAATCTAAAAAGGATAAACAGATTGATAGTAGATGGACCTTTGAGTTCATTAGAAGTGGAGGCACTTTCAGTCTATGAATCTTGCTTAGAGGGCAAGATGATCAAGAGCCCCTTTTCGGCCAAAGGCTATAGAGGTAAAGAACTGTTGGAGCTGGTTCATTCTGATATGTGTGGCCCTATGACAATTCGGGCTAGAGGTGGTTTTGAGTACTTTGTTAGTATTATTGATGACTACTCAAGGTATGGATACATTTACTTGATGCACTGTAAGCCTGAATGCTTTGAGAAATTCAAAGAGTTCAAGGCGGAGGCGGAGAAGCGTCTGGGTAAAAGTATCAAATCACTACGATCCGACCATTATCAGAGAGGATTACATCCCAGTTGATTGCACCTAGCACTCTACAGCAGAATAGTGTAGCAAAAAGAAGGAATATGACTCTTATGGAGATGGTAAGGTTAATGATGAGTTATTCAAGTTTACCTGATTCGTTTTGGGGCTCGTTTTAGAGACAGCGGCTTACATTCTGAACATGGTACCTTCTAAGTCAGTACCTTTTACTCCTGTAGAATTGTAAACTGGGCATAAGCCTAGTCTTAAACACATTCGAATTTGGAGGTGTTCAGGACATGTGCTGAAAGGGAATGCGGGTAAGTTGGAATCGAGGACAGAAGTCTATTTTTTCGTGGGGTATCCCAAGGGAAGGGTGGTCTATTTTATAATCCTAAGGATCAGAAGGTTATTGTTAGCACCAATGCCCGATTCTTGGAAGAGGATTATATTATGGATCATAGGCCCAATAGAAAAATTGTTCTGGAAAAAACTGAGAGGAAATGCCAGTATAATGAAAAAGGAACCACAAGTCACTGATATTCCATTACCTCGTCGTAGTGGGAGCATTATCGGGATAGGAGCAAATGAAGAACAGGGTGCTGATGCATAGGATTCAGATTCTACACAGCCTGTTACTGCTAGTACACAAACACAGGTAGTGTCTCGTCGTAGTGGAAGGGTTGTTCATCAACTTGATTGGTATATGTTCTTGGGAGAGTCGTTTGACAAGATCTCGACTGAATTAGATACCGAGCCCTCTAACTACAATGAAGCACTACAAGACAAAGATGTAGATCTTTGGCAAAAGGTTATGAATTTAGATATGGAATCTATGTATTCTAATCAAGTCTGAGAACTTGTAGAACCACCCGAAGGGATAAAACTCATTGGATGCAAGTGGATCTACAAGAGGAAGAGAGGAGTAGACGAAAAGGTTAAAACCTTTAAAGTTAGGCTTGTTGCTAAAGGGTTCCCTCAGAAAGAAGAGATCGAGTATGAGAAAACCTTTTCGCCGGTAGCTATGCTTAGGTCTATCTAGATTCTCTAATCCATTGCCGCACATTTTGATTACGAAATCTAGAAAATGGACGTCAAGGCAGCTTTTCTTAATGGAAGTCTTGACGAGTGTATCTATATGATACAACCAGACGGATTCACTGCAAAGGGCCAAGAACACATGTTGTGGAAGCTTAAGAGATCCATTTATGGACTTAAGCAGGCATCGAGTTCTTGATACACTCGATTTGATCAAGCCATTAAGTCTTATGGATTTGATCAAAGTTCGAATGGGTCCTGTGTATACAAGAAGCCTGACGGAAGCCTGATGATCTTCCTAGTACTTGATGTAGACGATATCTTGCTCATCAGAAACGATGTGGGGGCATTATCTATGGTTAAAGTATGGTTATTTGGGCAGTTCGATATGAAAGACTTAGGAGAAGCCAGTCACATTCTTGGAATCAAGCTTGTGTGAGATCGGAAACAAAGGATGTTGGGCTTATCACAAACAAAGTATATCGATGATATCCTTGCTCGTTTTAGCATACAGGATTCCAAGAAAGGGTTTCTCCCTTTCAAGAATGAAATCACTCTATCCAAGGATCAGTGTCCTAAGACACCTGATGAGATAGAGATGATGAAGGCGATTCCTTATGCTTTAGTAGTAAGAAGCCTCATGTATGCTATACTTTGCACTAGACCCGACATCTGCTTTGCCGTTGACATGGTTAGCAGGTATCAGTATAATCCAAGCCAGGAGTATTGGACTACGATAAATAATATAATCAAGTACCTAAAAAGAACTAAGGAGTATTTGTTAATTTACTAGGCAGATAGTCTAGTATCTTTTGGGGTACACAGACTCAGATTTCTAGTCAGACATAGAGCTTACATTAGGAGACAACCTTGTAGATCCTTTACAAATAGCTTATCGGCTAAGACTTTTTATAGTCATGTAGAGGGCATGTGAGTCAGATGTATGACAACATGATTTTGAGTACAAGTGGGAGATTGTTAGAGTTGGTATACTGAAAATTATATTTTTAGTATTTAATTTTATTTTAATAAAATTAATTTTTTATTTTATGAGAATCTTTATGAGCAGTGTATGTGTATCATTTTCTTGATATGCATGGATGTCTAATATTTTGTATAGTATTTAATCTAGTTTGTAGAGTACGGCTTGTACATAGAAAACTATATTTTAGGTTATTGTAGAATATATGTTTTATGTTAACAGTTTAGATGGAAGTAGACATACCATCGGTACGACTGTAGCACATAGTTTCAGTAGACCTGTCTTGATTACAGGGAACAGATAATAGCGTCGTCTATTGTTCCGACTCTCTGAGCTAGTACACTTTGTGTGTAATGAACGGAACATTTGGTGTAATTAATTTTGTGCTGACTATATAAATTAATTCTCACCCAATGGTTATGATGAATAGTGCTTATCCTCTTAATCTTGAAATAATTATTGATTGTATATATTTAATATTCATTGTTTTGATTCATTAGAGGGTGCGATCTTATATGGGTCTATATTCCTAGTGAGTTGCATAGTGGTATTATTTATATGGCAAACATTAATTAATGGTAGAATCTACGTCCCGAAAGATCGAGATTGACGACACCCCCATAAGAATTTTTATAAGTTTTGACTGGGTCAAATCCTATAGGTGGATTTCATTATCCAGCGGTCAAATAAGTTAAGCGGAAGGCCGTAAGGAATATTAAGATGCCGATTAAATTTAATTGGCAGGTATCGAGAATCTTAACGTGGGGAGAAATAGTAAGCATTTAATAACAGGAGCTCAATATAAGAAGATATTGAGATTATGGGTTAGAGTGAAATTATAGTTCTTTAGTGGTGTGAACTATAGTTCAGTATTTTATTGGAATTGTAGAAATCGCTGCATGTCTTTCCATAATTACAGAAACCTCTAGAAGGTATCTGTGTTTCACTGGAAGTCTAACTCATAATTACTCCCTAGGTCCCTACTGTAGCCTATATATACACAGGTAGGCTGAACCAATTACAGACAATTTTATATCATTATTGTGATATTATTTTTATCTTTCAAAGACTTAAATATATCGGGGTTCTGGCAGTACGAGTTCTCAGAGGATTTTAGCCCACACTATGTTCGAGGATCACGTAAAAAAATACAGTAGAAGATCTGACTAGAGTTTCAACTCGGAATAAAGTCGTAGTTGAAAATTAGATCTACAAGAGGTATTCTTCTATATTTACTTTGGTTGCACGAATTTTATTTTGATCGTTCTTCGTCAAAATTTTTATCAGGAGCCCATTTTGGTGTTTGCCTGTCCAGTTAATTTTTTATCGAAAATTATTTTGCAAAAATAATAATTTTGGTAGTATTACCTCCAATAGCTTTAAGGTCGGATTTTTGAGAAGAAAGTATTTCAATATGTTATTTACAAAGTTCATGTAGACCACGTTTGAAATAAATACACAAAAACATGTGACAGAAGTGTCCTTTGAGGGTTGAAACACAATAGAGAGTTCAAAGAAGTTTTGACCTATCAAAACTAAATATTTTGTGCTCATTTTCCGTGGGTAGATAGATATACATGTTATCTACAACCTTCATCTTTTGAACCAAGTTCAAATCTCAATGAAAACTAGGGTTTTTAGGTCGGTGGTGTTGACTGGTCGAAAAATAACATACTTTAGTAAAATTGCAATATCTCGAGTTCTACTTATTCAAATGAGTTGAAACCAACATTGGATAAAAGCTAACACAAAAATCTAAATCTAGACATAAAGAACATGCTTAGATCAAATTTTTACATTGAGTTATGGCATTCCAAATTTCAGGACAAAAACATCTATGTTCTCAAAAATCAAGTCTCTTAGGGTCTAAGTCTTCTACTTATGTCAAGTTTTTGTTATATTTCTTTGCATGCTTGAGTTCTAGACATTAATACCAAAGCCCCAGCACACTTATAGGTCATCAAACTCAAAGATAACCACACACAACAACGTCTCATATCACCCATAAACATAACAGCCCCAAATTTCCAATTACGACACCTTTTTGGTTTGTTTTTGGTTCTCGATTTTTAGAGTGTTTAAAAGGATGTATTGAGAGATATTTTGAGGGATATTAGAAATAAAGTTTAGAGATTTTACTTACTTGTTTGAGAGATCAAAATACGGTAAAAACTAGTAGGACTTGACTTTTGGAACTATAGTCTCTGAAGACCCCTTTCTTGGATCCTTTCTTCTTCTTCTTCTTCTTCTTCTTCTCTCAAACTTTTATGGACCCTCAACAACACTCACAATCTGGTCTTTCTCTCTCTTTCTCCACCGAAATATATAAGGGGAAGAAGGTGTTTTGGCTTAGTTTATATAGAAATAGTTGGGGAACAAAATAATTAATTTTTTGTACTTTTTTCTTTTAATTCACATGGGCACATTAATTTAGTTCAAGTTTTGAGAGTACAAAATCAGATTTGGGGAAGATAAATAAAATTAGGGGTCCGTTTGGGGGACAAAAATCTAATTCCCCATCAATGAAGAGATTTTTTTGGTTTTTGTGCCCTGATTGTGTAAAAAAATGCATTAAAAGTTAATTTGATATATTTTTGGTGTCTTTTCCTAATGAGATCTATTATTTTAGTATGCTTATGATAAATATAGTATTCCCATGTAGTAACATAGTTTTCATTGCAATTGATTAAATAGATGTAGTCTTTTAAGTCAAATTAAGCTATTTTGGTAATATCTGACTTTTTGACTTATTTTGTTGTGTATGAACTTCAATAATGATTTGTTTAATTTTTTTTAACCTATAACACCATATTATTATGCATATTACTTGTTCAACAAGTATTGTATCATCAAAATATTTAATTTAATACATTTTTCATCATTTTAAGCTATAAAGAATGCAAAAAGCTACTTTTTGGCACTCTTTTGAAGGTGGTCGACCACTAATGGGTATTTTTTGTATTTTTTATATTAATTGTCCTTTGCTACTTAATTGTACTTAAATCCTCGATTTAGGGGATCCATGTGTCAAAATTTGAAATTTTAATACCTTTCAAACTTAACTCTTGTCTTAAATAACTTAGTCTTATAACCTTGAGTTCTTAATCTCAATATTAGGACTTTAATATATGCTTGTGTGATTCCTTCTCTATCCCGGGTCTCAGGCTCAAAAAGGTTAAACAGTCGGGTTTGTTCTTCTTACTAAACTTAGGTTCGAGAATTTGTTTCTTTTTAGATGTTCCAATTTTTCGATTAATACTCTTGAGTTCAAGTTATTACAATCTATCCTCCTTTAAAAAATTTCGTCCTCGAAATTTACATACCTTGCTCAAAGAGACGTGAATATTTCTCATGATAAGACTTTAAAGCCACAGTTCAAACTAATAGTTTCTAACACATAATTCTATACAACAATACAAAATGCCATTAAAGGATAACACTTACCCTTAAAAGAAACAACAACCCAATGCCTTTGAAGACCAACCCTCACCCTTATCGGGTTTCGCACAAAACCTTTGTAGGACTTACACACACCCTCACAAGGCAAAACTCTTCTAAATTAATCATACCCTTTCATGGTGGTACCTTTAGGGACACAGTCTCCTACTACAAACTCCAGGTCACTTCTTTGATTAGCTGCACAACTCTTCTGCTTGTCTTGCGATTGCTTCAATCTCTCTTGAATCAACTTAATCTTATCAGTGGCAATTTGAACTATCTCGGGTCCAAGCAACTTCGTCTCTCTGACTTCTTCCTAACAAATTGGGCTTCAACATTTTCTATCACATAACGCTTCGTAAGGGGCCATCCCTATAGTTGATTGAAAACTATTGTTATATCCGAACTTGTTCAACGACAAATATTCCTCCCAGCTTCCGGCAAAGTCTAGAACGCATGCTCTAAGCATATCTTCTAAGGTTTGAATTATTCTCTTCAATTTACCGTCAGTCTGCAGATGGAAAGCCATGGTAAATTTTAGAGTAGTCCCCAATGCTTCTTGTAAGCTTGGCCAAAACCTGGACGTAAAACATAGATCCTTATCCGATACTACAGAAACTGGTACTCCGTGTAGCCTAACGATCTTATCAATATAAAGCCATGCAAATCGATCCATAGAAAACGTCATCTTTATTGGTAGGTAGTGAGCCGACTTTGTCAACTTATCCATAATTACCCAAATAACATCATTCCCCTTGGGTGTTTGAGGGAGCCTGGTTACAAAATCTATGGTAATATGTTGCCACTTCCACTCAGGTACAGGTAACGATTGTAACAATCATGTCGGCTTCTGTTGTTCAATCTTAACTTGCTAGCATACTAAACATCTTGTCACGAAATTCTCTATGTCTTTCTTCATCCCACTCCACCAATATTTTTCCTTTAAGTCTCTGTACAACTTTGCACTTCACGAGTGCATGGTGTATGTTGAGTTATGCATTTCGTGTAAGATCAGCCTCCTCAACTTCCCATTATTGAGCACATACAATCTATGACTAAACCACAATACGTCATCTCGAACTTCAAATTTTATCTTTCCTTTAGTTGCTGCTTCCGCCCTTATCTTGTCCACTTGATTATCAGTCAATTGAGCTGCTCGAATTTGTTCTAGTATGGTTAGTGTTATGTGCAGAGTTGCTAATAGGCCTCTATTCTTTCCTTTGGCAAGATGGGTTCTAAGTGTTTGCATTTCAGAAAATGTACCAGCTTGTACCCCTTGTAGATGCGCTATTTTTTCCAATGATTTCTGACTTAGGGCATCAACCACGACGTTAGCCTTCCCCGGATGATAGTGAATCATGCAGTCATACTCCTTAATTAACTCCATCCATCTCCTTTACCTCAAGTTTAGCTCTTTTGGGTGAAAATATACTTCAAGCTCTGATGGTCCGTAAAGATCTCACAAGGAACGCCATACAAATAATGTCTCTATATCTTGAGCGGGGGGACGATTGCGGGTAACTCTAGGTCGTGGGTAGGGTAATTCTTCTCACAAGGTTTTAATTGTCTGGATGCATAGGCGATAACCTTCTCGTGTTGCATCAAAACGTAATCCAAACCTTGGTGTGACGCGTTACTATAAATAACAAAGCCCTCGTTGCCTGACAGAAGGGTAAGCAGAGGTGTTGACACTAGTTTGGACTTCAACTCTTGAAAACTTAATAAACATCCATCAGACGATTCAAACATGACATTCTTCTGAGTTAACCGAGTCAAAGGTTTGGCAATCAAGAAAAAATCCCGAATAAAATGCCTGTAATAACCAGCTAACCCCAAGAAGCTTCGTTTCTCTGTCACGCTAGTTGGCCTTTTTCAATTGACTACCGCTCCCACATTCATTGGGTCCACTTGTATTCCTAGTCCAGATATAACATACCCTGCTACACCACTCGATCCAACCAAAACATACACTTTTCAAATTTTACGCACAACTTGTGTTTCCTCAGGGTTTATAAAGAAATCTTCAAATGTTCCCTATGTTCCTCCCTACTCCAAGAGTGTATCAGAACGTCATCTATGAACACAATCACGAATTGGTCTAGAAAACTTCTAAACACTCGATTCATCCTGTCCATAAACATCATAGGCGCATTCGTTAATCCCGAAAGGCATCACAACAAAATCATAATACTCGTAACAAGTCCTAAAGGCAGTCTAGGGTATATCTGACTTCTACACTTTCAATTGATGGTATCCTGATCTCAAGTCTATCTTTGAGAACACTCTGGCTCCTTACAGCTAGTCGAACAAGTCGTCTACCCTAAACAAAGGATACTTGTTCTTAACGATCACCCTATTCAATTATCAATAGTCGATACACATCCTCAGTGTTTCATCCTTCTTTTTCACGAACAGTACAAGTGCTCCCCATGATGAGACACTAGGTCGGATGAATCCTTATTCTAATAACTCCCGTAATTGTTCCTTCAACTCTAGTAGCTCAGCAGGTGACATTTTGTTGAGAGGAATAGATATAGGTGTTATGCCTGGGTAGAGATTGACTGTAAACTGTACTTCTCTATTTGGGGGTAATCCTGGTAAATCATCTGAAAATACGTCTAAAAACTCACAAATCACTGGTACCTCTGAAAGCTCCTTTTCTTCCATCTCTACGTCCATCACATGTGCCAAAAACCCCTGTTAACCCTTCTTCAACATCTTGAAATCCTTAATGGCCGACACGATACAGATAGGTGTTCTACTCATGACCCCTTGGAAAACGAATTCCTCCTCCCCGGATATCCTAAAGATTACTCTTATCCTAACACAGTCTAGTGACACATGATAGGATAACAACAAGTCCATCCCAAGAATCAAATCAAACTCAGACATAACCAAAGGCATCAAATCTACTAACATCTCTCTATCTTCTATCTTCAACACACAATCTTTACACACACTTTTAATTACCACTCTAGCCTTACGATCATTAAGACTAATACCGCCACTTGAACCTAATGCGTCACAAGGGCTAAACATGCCATATAGACTAAATGCTCCACAGGTATATCTTACCCATACAAACCCAAACATAACCCTTGTCATACCACAATATACATTCGCATCTTTCCTTCACATACGTACCACTCACCCAACAATACTTTAACCGTACAATACTAACTCCTGATTCTAAAATCTCTTACCATCATCACTCAATCCCTTCACACATTCTTTGCCGCACAACTGAACCAAAAACCACTTTAGCACTTTAACTATTTCATCTTACCCGCATTTTACCAAGACACTCGATTCACTCAAGGCCAATTTACAAAAATCATACCCATTAATTCGTAAAGTTTCACTTATGCTTCCACTATTCTCATCCAAACACTTATTTCTCCCGCGTACTCACACTAAGTTGTTTCGCAACTCCACTAGAAACAATAGAATTATATCACCCTTCAACTTCTCATACATAGAGCCCACACATTCCCATGAGAAATTTACTTCTCTATATAAGCAATATTTATGAACTAATCTAAACAGGTTTTCCCTAACGGGTCACATCACAAAAGGTTTTTGAAAGCAACTTCATTGCGACTCACACTGATACCACAACAGAAATCGAATACCAACTACATACGAGTTACACAGTCTAGATGTTAAACGAATACAAATCGATACTTAAGAACTTACCACATGAACAAATCAGTTTGTCTAAAAGGCGCACTCCACCACTCAAGCAATTTTCAGTGTCAGCGGGACTAACTGTTTTAACAAACTCCTTGGTGCCCAAATTCTTGAATTGTTTAACTAAAGAGTTACCGGTCCTTCTGGCCCGCATTTCAATTCATCGTGCACTATGTTCACCCGTCTTACGTAATTGTTCATCTTGAGAACCGTCATTCTTGTTCTAATTTGAAAACTTAATCTATTCTTGAACCTTCTACACCTTATCTCCTCATCAAGTATAAGCTGGGTGGCATATCGTGACAACTCTGTAAACTTCATCTCAAATTTTGCCACAGTCATCCTTCCTTGTTCTAGGTCGATGAATTCATGCTCATTCTCATGCTTGTAGTTTATGGGCTTGAACTGCACGTAGGACGTTTTCTCAAAATGATCCCAAGTGATTCTCTAGGGTATGGGAGGTTCAACTACTAGCACCAACATCTTCAAGAACTATTCTATGGCTTTCCACCAGTGGTATGTTTCTTTCCTAAACATAAAAGCTACGAGGTCAAACATATTATTTGCATCTACCCCCAACCTATCCAGAATACGCACGGCATCCTTCAATCAGATTTTCTACTTCTGTAGGGCTAAGGGTTCCTATGAACTCTTTTGTACCCAGATCCTTAAGTTGTTTGATTAAGAAGTTACTGTTCCTCTCAGCTCGCATCGTTATCCAACTCGCGTTCTGTTCGGTTAGTCTTACGATTACCTCCAACATCCTAGCGATTGGATCAGGTTCCACTGGTCCCACTTGCAGAGATTCTTCTTGTTGTGCCTCATTATACTGGTTTGGGTTGAATGACGCTACGTCCGAGTTTCTCCATGCTCCTTCCTATCGTAGGAAAGCTATGACTTAGGCGTCGACATAGGAGTCCAACTTATAAACATAAGGATAAGAATAAACTATCTACGAAAGGTTTCAATGACACAAGATTCGTCCCTTTTAATCTGATAAACCACTTAAACTTCGCAAATAGATGCAACACAAGACCCCTCCCAGGCTATCTCCCCAATTTGATAACTTTCTTAGACTTCCAATTAGGACCCTACTTCTGCAAAATGCGTTTCCCAAATGGACCTCAATGCCAGTCAGTTAGATGCCCGAAGACAAAGGTATAACAACCCCTAGCCTCAACCACTCTTCTCAATAGACCGCGAGATGACACGCATAACCTACGGCCCACCACATACCACACTCTGACAAGTCTACAGAACCTATAACCAAGGGCTCTATTACCAAAATGTAACACCCCGCTCCTGCAAGGCACCAAACTTGTACAAAGGGATGTGATCCCGCCACAGACCGGTGGCCAAAGAGAAAGGTAAGAGATAAAGATATAAAGAGACCAAACAAGAACTTTTAAGCAACCAAAACACCTTAATGTCAAAAGAGGTATATATGAGTCACTAAGGACTCGCCATCCTAAGGGCATATATTACTTCTAAAACATCAAAAAAAAAACTCGAGGGTCTTATACATGAAGCTCTGCCAAAACTAAAAACTAATAAAAAAAACTAAACCAAAACAAAATCCCAACACCAGAATCAAAACTACTCGACGATGCCTGTGGTGAACCAACTTCTAGTCGTTCCTGGTATCTGCAACCACAGAGGTTACAAGAGAGCACACTGAGCATTATCATGAACAGAAAAGACAATTACTTAGTTAAGGATAATTGAAAACTCTTTCTAAAAAGAGTTCAACACATTTTCTATAAAAATATAGAAACATATGCATTTGCTTGAACATGAAAAATATCATAGATTATACAGAACCATCTAAGTATTGCAAACAGAAATATTTTCTTGGCTCAACCGTCACAAATTTAAAATGCATAACCACTTTCTCAAAATTAGACCCAAACCCCAATAGTGTCTAACTAATCGTCAACCTCACGACTGGGAGTTTTGACAGTACCGTAATATCAATTCCTAATGCACGGATAGCAACGTGACAGAATGAGGACCACTCTCCACCAAGCACGAGTAGTATGTGCTATAACCCAGGACTTAGCCCAAAAGCTTTTAAGGCAAAAACCCCCACTTAATGGGACACCTCCCCTATAGGGATAAATCAAAAACCCATAGTTAGGTAACCTCCCTTATAACGGGATGTAAAAGGACCAAAAACCCTTGTAATTTGGTACTTTGGAACAACTATACAACATTAACCACAATTTCATAGTAACATCATGCTAGATTAGAATACCATGGCTAGCACACCTGAATTAAAAACATCATGGTTTTTAAAACAATAGGTTCATGTGATCGTCAAACTAGTCATAGTTCAAAGCATGCACTTCAAAGCATTTTTAAGTATCATTTACGTAAACTCAAGTTCAAGTTAATAGCTAAGAACTTGCACCTTATCTTATATGTGTACGAACCGAGCCTTTGTTAATGAGCTAAGCTTGCTCCTTGGATAACAAAACTTCCATGCCTAGCATGCAAACATGATTTAACCGTCAACACGGAGTTCTACCCCTCTTAGAATGTGAAGTACTAAAATGATTCTGACCATTGAATGTTTTCTTGCTTTTAGGGACAATGGTTACTTTCTTTTTAGGTTTAAGGGGTACTACGCATTTTCCCAATCCTCTTGTTTAAGGATTTAACTTAACTATTTATTACTCTCTCATAATTATTAAATTTTAAAATACCGCAGCATGTTGAGATACTTACACTTGGAGTTAGATTATGATTTTTGGTGACAATTTATATTAAAAAATTATCTACAACGTTTATGTTTTACACCAAAGGCAGAACCTAAGGCAACTAGGTGAAAGACTTGACGGAAATGAAAACGGTTCAGCACTTGCTCAGAGAATTGGTCAGAAAAATGTCTCTGTTGGTCTTGGTTTTGGGGCATCATATCAAGTCAAAATAAGCCCATTTTTTAGTATGTTCTAGGTCAACCTATCCCCTACATGTTTTATGTTTAGAGCTAAGGGTAGTTGTTTGGAACAAGTTAGACCGTTTGGCCATTTTAGAAAATACGTTTTGTTAGCTGCCAAAACTCAGCAGAGCCGGTTTTGGACAGAGGGTTTGAAACGGTTTTGGGGAATCCTCCCAAGGTTTTAAGGTCTAATTTTTGGGCACAAAGTATTTCAATATATTATCTACAAAGGGCACGTAGACCACGTCTGGAATCGATCACTAAAATTAGGGGATTTCGACTACATAACAATATGTAACAGAAGTGTCCCTTGACGGCTGAAACACAACAGAGAGTTCAAAAGGGTTTTGACCTATCATAACTAAATATTTTGTGCTCATTTTCCGCGGGTAGATAGATATAAATGTTACATACAACTTACATGTTTTGACCCAAGTTCAGATCTCAATGCAAACTAGGATTTTCCGGTTGATAGTGTTGACTGGTCAAAAAATGACACACTTTGGTAAAATTGTAATATCTCGAGTTCTACTTATTCCAATTAGTTGAAACCAACTTTGGATGAAAGAAAACACAAAAATGTAAACCTGGACATAAAGAACATGCTTAGATAAGTTTTCTACATTGAGTTATGGCATTCCAAAGTTTAGGACAGAAACATCTATGTTCTCAAAAATCAAGTCTCTTAGGGTCCAAGTCTTCTACTTATGTCATGTCAAGTTTTTGTTCTGTTTGTTTGTAAGGTTGTATTTTAGACATTAATACCAAGGACCCAGCACACTTATTGGTCATCAAACTTAAAGATAACTACGCACAACAACTTCTCATATCACCCATAAACATAACAGCCCCAAATTTCCAACTACGACGCTTTTTTTTCGGTTCTCGATTTTTAAAGTGTTTAAAGGGATATGTTGGGGGAAATTTTGAGGGATATTAGACATAAAATTTAGAGATTTTACTTACATGTTTGAGAGATCAAAAGATGGTGAAAAACTAGTAGGACTTGGCTTTTGGAACTATAGTCTCCAAAGACCCCTTTCTTGGGTCCCTCCTTCTTCTTCTTTCTTCTCTCAAACTTTTATGGACCCTCAAGAACACTCACAATTTGGTCTTTCTCCCTCTCTCTCTACCAAAATATCAAGGGCGAAGAAAGTGTTTGGGCTTAGTTTATATAGAAAGAGTTAGGGAATAAAATAATTAAATTTTTGTACTTTTTTCTTTTATTTCACATGGGCACATTAATTTTGTTCAAGTTTTGAGGAAACAAAATCAGATTTGGGGAAGATAAATACAGCCAAGGGTCAATTCGGGGGATAAAAATTTGATCCCCTATCAATCAAGGGATTTTTCTTGGTTTTCGTGCCCTTATTGTGCAAGAAAAAGCATTAAAAGTTAATTTAATGTATCTTTTTGGTGTCTTTTCCTACAGAGACCTATTATTTTAGTATGTTTACAATAAATATAGTATTCTCATGTAGTATCATAGTTCCCATAATAATTAATTAAATAGATGTAGTCTTTTAAGTCAAATTAAGCTATTTTGGCAATATCTAACTTTTTAACATATTTTGTTATGTATGAACTTCAATAATGATTTGTTTACTTTTTTTAACCTATAACACCATATTATTATGTATATTACTTGCTCAACAAGTATTGGATAATCATAATGCTTAATTTAATATATTTCTCATCATTTTAAACTAAAAATAAAGCAACAAGCTATCTTTTGGCACTTTTCCCAATGTGGTCGGCCACTAAGGGGTATTTTTGTTATTTTTGATATTATTTGTCTTTTTCTACTTAATTGTACTAAAATCATTAATTTAGGATATCCATGTGTCAAAATTTAGAATTTTAAGACCTTTCGAGCTTAACTCTTGTCTTAGATAACTTGGTCTTATAACCTTGAGTTCTTAACCTCAATATTAGGACTCTAATATATGCTTGTGTGGTTCCCTCTCTATCCCGGGTCTCAAGCTCGAAAAGGTTAAACGGTCGGGCCAGTTCTTCTTACTAAACTTAGGTTTGAGATTTCGTTTCTTTTGAGAGGTTCTTTCTTTTCGATTTGTATTCTTGAGTTCGGGTTATTACACCTAAGTTATGGCACCCCGTCTTTTGGACACGTCGAGACATACATATGCATAGATAAGGAGAATATTCTATCCATTTATTCATATTTACTTATCATCAATATTACATCATTAAGAGTTCCAAACTGATCAAAAGTACATAATGTTTACAGTTTCACAGAAGAATAACAAAAATTTATAATGAGAACATGAAAACTAAATAAAAAGGTACAAAAGGTGAAAATTCAATTCTTTAGCTAGCATTGTCGTGGTCCGCTGGCTCCTTCCACTCATTATGTTCCTCAAAAACTTCTTTTTTGGGAGCGACTTCCTCAAAAAATTCCTCTTCCTCACCTGTGGCACAATTGCCATGAGCCCAAACCCAGAAAAAAACACTATAAACATTTTAACCATTCTCACGACAAAATATTCCACAACGCAATTCATTTAACAGCCAATACAAATTTAATTCAAAGAGACAGACAAATTAGACAAATTATAGCATAACAAATAGATTTAAGAACAAGTGTACAAGAATGTGATGCAACGGAAGCGATGCAAGTGCCCAACCTGACATTCATCCAAAATAAAAATAGGAATTTCACGATATTATTTATATGACAAATATTAATTATTGACGAAATTCACGTCCCGATGATCGGGATTGACGATACCCCCTTAAGAATGCTTATAAGTTTTGACCGAGTCAAATCCTGCAGGTGAATTTAATTATCCGGCGGTCAAATAAGTTAAGCGGAAGGGTTTAAGGAATATCAAGATGCCGATTAAATTAAATTGTCAGTAATTAAATTTAATTGGTTGGTATCGGGAGTCTTAATGTCGGGAGAAATGTTAAGTATTTAATAACAGGAGCTCAATGCAAAAAGGTCTTGAGATTATGGGTTAGAGTGCAATTATAGTTCTTTAGTAGTGTGAACTGTAATTCAATATTTTATGAAAATTATAGAAACCGCAGCTGGTTTTTCATAATTGCAAATACCGCTATGCGTCTTTCTTTAATTGCAGAAACTGCTGATAGGTGTTTATGTTCCACTGGAAGTCTTGCTCATAATTACTCCACAGGTCCCTGCTGTAACCATATATATATGCGGGTAGGCTGAACCTGTTTTAGATGATTTTAATATCATTATTGATATATTATTTTTGTCTTTCAAGACTTAAAAAATATATCGGGGTTCTACCGATACAAATTCTCAGAAGATCGTAACCCACACTACGTTCGAGGATCGCATAAGGGAATACGGTAGAAGATCTGACAGGAGCTTCAACTCGGAATCAAGTCGTAGTTGAAGATTAGATCTACAAGAGGTATTCTTCTAAATTAACTTTGGTTGCACGGGTTTTATTTTGATCCTTTTTCGTCAAAAGTTTTATCTGGAGCCCGTTTCGGCATTTACCCGTCCAGTTAATTTTTTTACCAAAAATTATTTTACAAAAATAATGATATTGACAGTATTGCCTCCAACAATTAGTTGGGGTTGAGGTCCCTCGGTGAAAACCCGAGAAGGAACATGGATTGCATGTGATGTATTGTGGCATGGATAAAACCATTTACAAACTGTATTTAAGACTCGTCTGAGTCATGACATAAAATTGTTTTCAGACCGTTTTTATGGCTCCTGTGAGTTAAAAAGGGTTCTTATCCTTACATCTGTGAAAATTTATTTTAAAGGCTTGAAAGTGAGTGCAAAAAAAAAAAACTGCACCACGTTTTCCTAGCATGTTTTGATTTTATTGTGTGTTTGTCCAATTTCTGCTGAGCTTTGGCTCACGATGTGAGATTTGAAATATTTTTTAGATATTGGTCGCGCAGGTTGATCCGAAGGAGCTAGTGTGGCAGAAGATCTATAGTCTTCCTTTTTTTTTTTTTAGATCATGTATGTTTACATATTTTTTGGTGTTAGAACCGTGTATTGTAAGCCTTTTGTGGATATATTTAATGCATGTATGTTTCGATCTGTGAGTAAATATCGGGTTGGGTGTTTTATATGGTTGTTTATGGATGTTTCACGTGACTCGGAGTTTTGGGGCATGACAGAATAGTATTAGAGATATGGATTCAAATACCTAAGAGCTGTGGAAAGATAGTGCATCACCGTATGAGATTGATTGTGTGTGCTTGACTGTATGTGTTTTGATGTTTTGATAAAACAAGCATGATAGTGCGCGGAGTGTGTGAATGTTGTGTATATGTGAGCATGAGGGTTGAACTTTAGGATTGATTAGTCTTGCCTTTGGGCGTTTGGATTAACAAACTTGGGAGCCAGGTTAGGAACACATTTATCTGACGTGATTTCTAGCAAGGAATCTGAGTAGGTTATCTAAATGGACGCGTCACTCTTGTCGGTTCTCCTCGGTACATGGGGTTTGTCTCGCATGAACCTATGGGGCTACGGGTTAGCATGCTTATGTGCTTAGTGTTTATGAACATGCTATATACTACATCTTATGTTATGTGTTTTTTTCATATAGACGTGATATCTGCGCAGAGAGGGAAATGCTGTGTTCGAAGCTGTGACCGTGGGTTTGGAGTTGGTGGTGGACTCCGTGGGTGGTGTGCTGCGTTAAGGTAGTGGTTAGTGAGGATGTGAGGTTAAGACGAGTTGTAGATCCCGTATTTTTGAGATATGACCTTATATGACTATATCCTAGGAATGGTTTGGCTGATCATTTCTCGTGCTTGTGTCGATTTCGATCGACGGAGTCGTTTTCTTTTGACCTTGTGCTGAATTTCGGGAACGAAATTCCTTTAAGGGGGTAGAGTTGTGACACCATGACCCGTTTTTTTTGGCATTTTTTGATGTGTTGTTTATCGTTTTTGTTACGGCATGTTTATGTGCGTTTTATGCATTTTTGGATTTAGAAATGCATGTTAGGTTAGTCCTCGGGGCCGTTGGGCGTTGTGGTGCGAAGTTAAAAAAAAGATATTTTAGAGTGGAGCTTTTTTTAAATAAAGATATTTTGGTGAGATATTTTGAAAAAAAGAAGAAGATATTTTCAGGTGCTTATAAATATCTAGCCTTTAGATATTTATGGAGATATTTTGGAAAACTTGCAAGCTAAGTTTTTTTTTCTTTTTAATGGAAGCTCTGCCTTCTCTCTAATATTTTAGGGGCCCGGGGCTCGATTTTTGACAATCATACAGTAGATTCTTAGTCTCCTCGTGATGGGCTACGATTTTATCTGGACGGAATTTCATTCCAGTAAAGTTTAATTTTTTGCACATGGATTGAGGAGTCGAGTTTTTGAGTCAACAAAATAGGATTATAGACTCTCATGTCTTATAAGTATGCTACGTATAATCGTGTATATTTTTACCGTTTAAAAATGCATAAAAAATCTTTTATGTTTTGAAAAGTCGAGTTTTTTGTTTAAAGCCATTTTTGGTTGGATGAAATCGGGTTGTTAGTGTTTCTTTCAAGGTTTTGTGGTAGTCTTGAGCATGTGTATGTTCGAGGGCATCATAAGGGAGTTTGGTAGCTTCGATTCCGGGTTCGAGAAGGCTATTTCAGTAGCTTAGAATCATTTTTTGCCCTGGGTCAGTCGACTGAACTTGGTTGTTCAGTCGACTGGATCGTGTGCTCGGGGTTTCGATCGACTGGGTTAAGGCGTCAAGTCGACTGACTTGGGTTTCTGCTTTTCTAGTAGGTTTTCAGTCAACCGGACTTGGGAGTTCAGTTGAATGAATCGGTCATGTTATGGGTTTTTGGTTTTTGGTAGCCTTTCAGTCGAGTGGATGGGGGGCCCTAGTCGACTGATGTCATGTGTGGCCGTTTTGGTGTTTTATTCGTTGTGTTGTGGCTTTTCGGTCAATTGAATTATGGGGTTCAATCGACTGGCTCTCCTCTTGTGGCTTTTCGATCGATGGAATTATGGGTTTCTGTCATTTTGATCCATAAAGATGGGTGATGGTCGTTTCTTGTTTTGGATGGTCGTGGTGGGGCCGTGGTGTTTGTTTGTGTTTTGCGATCGTCCTCGGGAGTGACGTGGGTTAGTTTAGTGTGGTGTCGGTGCACGGTTGAGCGTGTGGAGTTGGTGCTCTTTTGTGTGTGATGTTTGTACATCATTGGGTGCGGGGCGTGTTTGGGCCCGCGGTTCTTTTCTAAAAAGGGGAGTTTTGGAAAAATGTGGTGTTTTGTGAGAACATTTGTGAAACCGGGGTTTTGAGGGTTTGGTGTTGACCTTCGTGTAGGTCTTGTTCTGTGAGTTGTTGGTGTGTCGAGTGTGTAGCGTCAGATGTCGTACATGTGACGTTTATACGTGACTTTGTACATATTAACTCTAGTTTTATTTATGTACGAATTTCATGTGGTACATATTGCATTGGTTGCAGGTGTGGCGTGAGTCACATGTGTAGCACGTGACGTGATCTTATGTATTAAAACCCTGATTTATTTATGCATGTGTATGGAATGCGATAGATGAGCATGTGGTTCTGTAAATGTTAACTCTGGTTAACAAGGCATAAGTTGGGGCTGCGGCCCCTCGGTGAAAGTCCGAGAAGGTGCATTCGCTGTATACGTTGGCTCTGGTCAACAAGGCATTAGTTAGGGCTGCGGTCCCACGGTGAAAGTCCGAGAAGGTGCATTAGTTGGGGCTGAGGTCCCTCAATGAAAGCCCGAGAAGGTACATAGATTGCATGTGATGTATTGTGGCATGGTAATACCATTTACAAACTGTATTTAAGACTTGTATGAGTCGTGATATAAAATTGCTTTCAAATCGTTTTCGTGGCTCCTGTGAGTCAAAAAGGATTCTTATCCTTGCATCTGTGAAGAACTATTTTAAAGGCTTAAAATGGAGTAAAAAAAAAACTGTTCCTCGTCTTCCTTGCATGCTTTGCTTTTGTTGCATGTTTGTCTAGTTTCTACTGAACTTTGACTCACGATATGGGATTTAAAATATTTTTCAGGTACCGATCACGCAGGTTGATCCGAAGGAGCCGGTGTGGCGGAAGATCTATAGTCTTCCTTTTTGTTTTTTCGAACCATGCATGTTTACATATTTTTCGGTGTTGGAAACATGTATTGTAAGCCTTTTTAGCGGATATATTTAATACATGTATGTTTCGATCAGTGGGTAAATATCGGGTTGAGTGTTTTATATGGTTGTTTATGAGTGTTTCACGTGATCTGGAGTTTTGGGGCATGACAAATAGGATGGTAGCAATGAGATTCTTCGATTATTAAATTTTAGAATTATGAGTTAAAAAATATTAATGATTTTTTTATGAAATCAAACAATATAAATAATTTTTTCAAAAATATTAAATATTATAACCAAACACAGAAAAATAAGTTATTTTTGAAAAAATATTTTTTATGAAAAATATTTTCTATTGAAACATATTTTTAACCCAATCAAACGGGGCCCATGTTTTCATTTGTTGACCCAACATCACTTGCAATAGAAACGGTGGTTTTTATGAGGGTCAATAGAAGAGTCGATATTAATGCAGAGTGCTCTAATTGCAATTATGTTATGGAGGACGTGAACCATTCTTTGATAATGCTATGTAAAGGAAATGTTAACATTAATTTTTTCCATTTGTAATATAGGTTAGTAAATTATTCGTATTTAAAGCCATAATCAAATTTAATATGATTTAATTATCAATTTTGAATAATTAAATATAATTTAATTATAAAATT
>JAOTRH010026300.1:0-21547 GCA_034768845.1 Heliamphora exappendiculata | reverse complement strand
AATTGGTTGACCAAATGTTTAGTTTTGAAAGTTATTTGCTAGCTACATTGAGTGCTTTCGTACGAGATGCTTTAGTTAGTATTTGTTAGATAGCGTATTTCTGCCATGGGAATGTGTGATGCTTAGTCGGGCATGTGTGAGCAGATAAATGCTTAGTCGAGGCACTTGAAATACCAGCCAAATCCAAGCATACTTTTTCATTTACTTTCAACAGTTTTCATTACCAATATAAAAGCGGAAGGGGGACAAGGGAGTAAAACGAGAATTTTAGAGTAAAATGCAATCTCCGCACGAGGTGAAGAAGCTGGATTAAGTTTTTGTTTACTTGTAGGGCATGCATGGTTCCAGGAAAGATGAAACATATAGGCAGAATTACTATATTCTCCTAGTCATGACTATCAATCTTCCATCAATTTTGATTGTATCAACACAACAATTTATCACGAACTTGATTTTATGAAGTTTGTACTATGCAGATTCATTCAACTTGCTGGTTAACAATGGTGCGGCTGCGGGCCAAGTTATATTTCATGTAAGGTTTTTGTGAGATGGTAGTACATTACATTTTCATCAAGTAATGACACGGCCACTGTTGTTCAACCAAAATTTATGCTCAAAAATATCGAGAGATTCTTTGAAGTTAGATCAGGAAACTTCTGTAGTGTCTTTTGTATTTTTCTTATAAATGAATAAATCTCTTTAGTCGTGTGTACCTTATACTTAAATGTGTTGTATTTCTCAAAAAAAAAGTTTGATGGATGGGATTTGGTATGATACTTTTGAGTCCGATGATATTGGTATTTCAAATATTTTGTCTTTTCATTCTTAGCAGCCTAATTTATGGGTTTTCCTCGAGGAAACTGATTAGCATTGCCCTTTTTTTCTGTCTTTCAAATTACTTCAGACTCACCTCCATATAATTCCACGCAAGACACGGGATTGTTTGTGGGCTTCTGAGGTACGCACTATTTGCTTTTATTTTCTCTAATCACATGGAAAACACACGCATAGACACTTTCAAGGGAGATCCAAACGTTGAAATTCTGCAGAGTTTGCCGAGACGTCCTTTGAAGTTAGACCAGGAAACCTCCCAATTTGCTGATCGAATTCGCAAAGAATTATCATTCTCAGGCAACGCCGAAGATGACGAAGGCCAAGGATCTAGTCTGTCGACAAACTAATGAAATCACCGATCCCCATTTGTATATAATTATGTATTCTAAGCCTATAATTATATATATACCCCATTTTTTTCTGGGAGTATAGTATACTCAATTTGCAGAAAAAGTTGTATTTGCTGGTGAGAGTAATATAGTTTTCCGTGTTCACAAATTTTCTATTTGCAAAGGCAGATGGATGAATGTTTGGGATTGAGCCATTTGCTTTACATGTTACATGTTAAACCTTGAAGAAACTCTCTTTATTTTTTTATTTTTGGTATTGATTCAATTCCTCGCTCACTTTTTTTTCTGCTTCATCTGCTTGTATATTTATTGGGCAATAGGAAAGAGCCAAACATGAAATCAAAAGGTCTTTCTTGCTCACATGACTTGTTTGATTGACTAGATTAATTAGAAGATAAATAATCTTACAGAATAAGTAATTAATCTCATAGAACTAGTAGTGTGAGGGTTATTAATAACATGTTTTTCAAAGCATTGTAGATTTTATGAAATTGATTATTCAATAGATATATAATCTATTTTATCACTTCTTGTATTTAAACAAGTGAAATACAATATCCTGAAATATAATTTAATTTTACATTTTATCCATAAATTATGTGTCCTCAGAAATTTCATGAAATAGTTTTTAAATAGAGAGGGGTGTAAACGAATCGAGCTGAGCTTATTCAAGCTGAGCTTTTATGAGCTTAAATTTTTTTGGTGCTGCACAAGCTCGGTTCCAACTCGAATAATATTTTAATAATTTGTTTGAGCTCGACTTGTTTAAAATTTGATATATTCAAGCTTTGCTTGAATGACTTAAATGAGTTAGCTCGAGTTCAAGCTCGAGTTTTTTTTTCAAGTAAAATTAATTTTCTTATCATAAAATTAAGAAATTTGATTTAATAAGTGTATTTATATACACTCTTAAATGAGTTTATGAGCTTTAAATGAGCTTAATTTTATATTCATAAACAGTGAGGTTATTAAATGAATTAAACATAAATAAGTTTTATTCAAATTGAGCTCGAATTATTCATGAATAGTTCAGTTTATTTACATTCCTACCATTCACGCATGCACCGCAATAGTCCTTTGTCCACCTAATACTTCTTTTATAATATTAGCCCATGTACAATAGACATTCCTTCATTTTCATTTAAAGTTTTTCATTTATCTGCAAATCCTATTATTTATTTATTCATTGAATCATACAAGTGATCTCTTGTTATGGTTATAGGAACAAAGAAAAAAGTATTATTTACCAAATTTGGGACAAAAAAGATGAAAGATTACATTATTCTTTAGTGCGAGTGAGATTAAAAGTAGAGAAATGTAATTGTACTATTGTGACTGTCAAATAAAGTAATTTCTACGTAACACATTCAAAAAAGTGTATAGCAAAACGATGTCCCTCCCAAATTTTCTTTTCTATAATAATGAACTTTAAAATATTAACTTCGTTTAAGGGCTTAAATGACAGAATTAAAAGTGAGTCATACAAAGTAATAATTTTATAATGATCATTTAATTTTATTGATATCAAGTCTCACTATTTATATTTATCAATGCAAAAAAATTACTTATACATAAACTAACCACGGACCCAACCACAAATAGAGACAAATAAATAAAATGAGAACATATAAAATATTAAATAGGTTTTTAAATAGGGATACTATTTGTAAGATTTGTAGAAGAATTAGTCATAATTTAATTAATTTATTTATTTTTAAAATTAGGTCTCATTTTATGTTGTTATACATAATATATCCTTAAACTCCATTTTAAACACAAAACAACCGAGAAATTCGTATTTTTTTTAATTGAGAAATTTCTCTATTTCAATAGAAATAAAAATTGAGATTTTGAGAAATTTCTCGTGTAATAATCGAAATCTTATTTTTTGAAAAAAACTATTTTAATAAAATTCACAATTAAGCTGCCAGTAAAATATACAGTTAATAGAAAAAATTCTTAGTTATTCTCTCATTTTTAACAAAAAATCTTGTAATGAAAAAATTTTCAATTAAATTTACTGTAAATAGAAAAAATATCAATCATTCTTCCTTACTTGGTACATCAACCATTAACCATTACTCTTGGCTCCTCCTCCTTCCTTTTCTCTGATGCTAGCGTCGTCGACCTTTTTTTATATATCTTTCGCACACGTTAGTTCACAAAATTCTTAGCTCTTCGCAAATCAATCTTTACACGAAGCACTTTCTTCTTCTCCATCTTATAAAATTCTAACCCTTTCTTTAAAACTTTAATCCTTCGACAATCTGTAAGGAAATCCTAGTCCCTTGTCGAATTTTGTAGAACCTTAGCCGAGCCAACCAATGACAAAACCTTAGGCCCTCGCCGACCTTCGCAGAATTTGAGCCGACTTGCGATAAAACTCTAATCTCTCTCCAGCGACAAAATTCTAATCCCTCACCTCGTCAACCATCACTGACGCTATCGGCCACCGAGTACCATTTCTTTAGAAGTGTTGATGATCATACGCTCGCGCATCGTGAACTGAAAAAATTGCGACTAGTTAGTTTTGTCCAAATTTTTTAATAAAATTACTAGTGAGAATGGTATTACTAAGTTGATTCGGTAGTTAGTTCTGTCCAAAAAATTGATTTTAAAAATATTTTGATTTGAAGAAGAGAAATTAAATTATTTGGCAATAATTTTTTAGTATATATATTTTAATTATAGTGTATGTGATAATTGTATTTTTTAAAGTAAAATTGATTTTAAATTGAGAACATTATCATCATTTTATTCTAATAAAAGTTAAAGGGTATAAAACGTATATACACTTTTTTTTCTTAAGGAAAAAAAATAAAAAAATAAGTAATTTTTTTAAAATATCAAATAATTTAAATTAAAAATTAATTTTTTTAAAAAATAACTTTTTAAAAGTACCAAAGGCCTAATACTACAAAATAAAAAGCATTTTGGAAGTCATTTCGTTCCAACTTCCAAGAAGTTCCTTTTTATTTCCCACGAGAAATTTTGGTGCTAGGTTCCAGAATAACAAGTCTTGGCTTTGTCTTTCCTTGCAATTTCGACTTTTCCTTGATATGGAATTATGTAAAGAGATTGAAGAACCTCTGGACACGCCAAAACCCTGCATCCAAATCCGTTTCAGCCGATGAAGCCTTGGTTTCTCTCCCCGCGAGCTCTCCCTCTTTCTGTGTGTATCGTATCTCTCTATATATGTCTGTAAATATATATATATAAGCGTGCATATATGTAGAGAGAAAGAAAGAGGACAGACGGGACAGGAGTCATATTCGGAGGAGATCGATAGAGAAAGAAAGGAATTAGTCAATTAGGAAGTACACAGAGAGAGGGAGAGGGAGAGGAGGAAATATGGCTCCTCGTGTGGCAGTATTTACGGCGGCCAAACTGGCGGAACAGCTGAGACAAGATGGAAACAGTTACTTCAAAAAAGATCGTTTCGGTGCCGCCATTGATGCTTATACCGAGGTGTGTACACATACATTTAAATACATGTGTGCGCGCGCGCGCGCGTGTGAATTTCATCTTAGACTATTCACTTCTATATATATGTATTTCTCGGTGTATCATCAATTTCAAAATTTAATACAATGAAAGAATCCCTAAATCTTGTAGGTGTGTTGTGTGTGTGTGTGTGTGTGTGTGAATTTCATCTTAGATTATTCACCACTCTATATGTGTATATCTCGGTGTATCAATTAAATTTAGTGTGTGTGTGTGTGAGAGTGAGTGAGAGAGAGAGAGAGAGAGAGAGAGAGAGAGAGAGAGAGAGAGAGAGAGAATTTCATCTTAGATTATTCACCACTCTATATTAGTATATCTCGGTGTATCAATTTCAAAATTTATTACAACCAAAGAATCCCTAAAACTTGTAGGGTGTGTGTGTGTGTGTGTGTGTGTGTGTGTGTGTGAATTTCATCTTAAGATTATTCACCACTCTATATATGTATATCTTGCTGTATCAATTTCAAAGTTTAATGCAATCAAAGAATCCCTAAAATTTGTGGATTAATTGTTTCAGTTTTTGTTGGTCCATGCATTATTCTTCGTGTTACACACATTTAGCAAATTATGCATAATTCATTTTGTTTTGTTGGTTTTTAGGCAATCACGTTGTGCCCTAATGTTTCTGTGTATTGGACCAATCGAGCTTTATGCCACCGCAAGCGGAAGTATGTACGAGCACATACTCTTCTTGCCATTTATTTTATTTTTATTACAATTTTAAGTGTTGAATTTTATTTGTGTTATTCTTTGTTGTTGATCATGTTTTGACTTCTGCTTTGTGGGAGGGTGTTTCTGTAGTGATTGGATTAAAGTTGAGGAGGATTGTAGAAAAGCCATTCAACTCGATCACAATTCTGTCAAGGTTAGGGCCACTGAATTCCACTCTAATTCTCATTCGTGACATGGCATCATCATAAGATCACTGTTTACAGAATTGTTTGTTTTTTTCTTGTCCTTCCTTTGTGATCAGTGTTGATGATTTCATGGACTTTTAGAAGGACCGAAGTGCGAAACTGCTCATCCTATTGGAGGGAATTTTAGCCTTTATTTGGGTCTTACAGTCTTTTACTAGTTGGAACCTTTTTTAGAGTTTAATTGGTGAGGAATTAGGAACAGGAACAATTGAGCGCCTCGGGGCAAGGAGGTGTCTATATGCACTTCGCAGAATAGGTTTCTCAATGGACAGACTTCTTGGAAATTATGTGAAGTTTTTATAGCATTGGTGTTGAGTTTATGCTTGTTGAGTAGTTAAGAGAGTCTCGGAGTTCTCAGCCTTTCATGTGAGGAGCCAAAGTCTTGCAATATGCCATCAGTCCACTGTCTCTTATGTTGGGTAGTATAATTGCCTATTTGGTCTGAGCTTGGGTAATATCTCTCTAGCCCAAGTTAGGTCTGGGCTGGTTTGCCCTTTTGGTTTGAGAACTAATAAAATAGATGACTAATAAAAGCACCAAATGGGACATAAGACAACGTAATAAGAATAATTTGTTTAGCTACGGTTTTCTTGTTCATGACAAAATATTTTAAATTTGATAACCAACAATTCGAATATGTTTAGCTATGATTTAAATAGCATGGATGCATACATGCAGCACGACGTGGGCATGCGGCACATCAATTTTCAAAAAATACAGAATATGATACATTTGGGGCACACTAAAAATTTATATATTTATATATTTAGTATATGTTAAATATATGAATAATTTATTTAAAGTTAATAAAAAATATACAATATGTCACCGATGAAAGTAAAAGTCCATATATTTTATCTTATAAATGTTTCAAAACATATTGTGTATATAAGGTGCGCTTTGAAGAATTCAAAATATTATTACTATTAAGAGATTTCATCACATAGATGTGTTGGGAGGGTTAAAGTAATGTCGTTAAATTGTCCGCGAAGTGTCGAAAAAATGTCTAATATTATAATTTTTTTCCAAATAAAACATGCCTAAAAAGTATCAGACACATCTTTAGGAGTGCCCAAAGAGTGTCGGTGCTTGCACAACACGCTTCTTCTGTAAAAGTGTATATGCGTCATAGGTTATGATTCTAATGGTATACTTAAAGTACAAAAAACTAAATATTTGGAGTTTTAAAGAAAGGGAAGAGAAGAGAGGAGGAAAAGAGAAAGGGAAATTAGGGGTTTTTAGGAATTTATTAGTCCCCTTTCCGTGACATTTATTTATATTAAAAAGCTCTACGATACTCTTAAGACATAAAGTAAAGGAGAAAATAAATACCCTCATAGGTATAACTAGGAATTACCCGTGCCTAAAGAAACTCTCATTAATTACTATAAGTCTTATATTCGTAAGAATAACAAAAACACAGAGAAAAAAAAAAGATTATACATCAATAATCTTTCACAATAAAATTATTTTGTTTTTGAACTTAGTCTTCATTGTTAGTCATTTATCTCTTTAAACAATAAACTCACTCATTGAGATATTTATTGGAGAGTGATAATTTTCTATAAAGGAGCCAAACATAACAAAGATCTCAATTCCAAGTATTTAACTAAGAAGCTATAATCCTTTCAAATTGCCAACAAAAATAATTGAAAGAATTTAAAAAACGTAGTTAAAAATTGGCATGGGACATTAAAAATGTACACAATAAAATTCAATGAACTCTTATAGGAATGACAAAAAAATATTTTTCAAACTACTTTTAGTTGGTCTCTCTTTATATATATGCAACTCAACAAATTTAGAAGTTGAATAATTATACAGACAAAAAATAATTATAGATTTAAATATTTCTCTATTAAACTTCAACAGAAAATTAAAAAAACAAAGCATCTAATGAAGACCAACATATAAGAAAGAAATACAATAATAATGAGCAAATTCAATAATTTATATTTTATGAATTCAATGATTAAGATTTATCTTTCTTCTCATTTTATCTTTTCTCCCACATCTCTTTTCTCTCTTCATTTGAAGTTTATATTCTTTCTCTCTCTCTCTCTCTCAAACCAAATTTGTTTTTATTTCTTTTTATTTCAATTTTTTTTATCTCTTATCAAAAATACATTTTAAATACACGTGCTACAAAAAAAATATAGTTGATTTTGTATATTTTAATCAACATCAAACAATTCAAACCAAATTGGGTCTATTTTTCTCCCTTCCCTCTAAACCCATCTGGGTTTATTTATTTCTATTGCTTCTTTTGCTTAAGCTTTTCCTTCGCATCGGAACTCTTACAAAAATAATTTAGCCAGGTGGGAACAAATTTTACACTTACAAATAAGCTCATACTAAAAATTTTCATGGATGCCATTATATAGGTTTATAAACAACCGAAGAATATAGATGAACTATAGTTGTGAATTTTGTGGAATAAAACAGAAAAGAAATAACAAAACAAACTGATAGCATTTAATACAAAGTTGTGCCCTGACATCCACATTGTTCTAAAACTAAATTTAATTTATACCAACTCTCTAAAAAAAAAAGAGAGTAAAAACAACAGATAAATGAACAAGTTGTTCTCATTTAAAGAACCGGTAAACCTTTGGCTTCAAGGTTGACAGTGGGGGTTTATTATTGTCGTTGCTATTGCCGCTGCAGTTGTTGAGCTTCTCTTATATACGTTAAACTTGAAAGGAAATCAATTCAAATGACATGTCATATGTAATGAACATACTAAGTATTTTAAGAAGTAAAAGACCAGGAGAATCTTCGTGGTAAGAAGTATTTTATATTTATAAAATTAAAGAAGTCGAAATTAGTGAAATCTGAAACCCCCAAAAGAACATAACCACCATGTTCTTTTGCATCTACAGTAAAAAACAGTTGGTGTTTGTGTTTTATAGGTAGAGTGTCGATACTAAGAAAAAAGCATACAAATAAAACAAAAAAAATTATAATTAGATCTGTCGTTCCAAATGTGTGTGCATCTACAATCAAAGGAAAACTAGGTCAAAGTCCTTGTGTTTGGTGTTTGTGTTTATAGGGAGGTAAAATAAAAATAAAAAATAAAAACAGAAAACGAAAAGACAAATAAAACCTGTAGAGCAGGAAATCATTGGAAAATCTATGCCCCCACCCTCCCATTTCCTCTGATAATGGTTGATCCACTGCTTTTAATTCCATCACTTGCTCTTTCCAAATGCATAAATACTGGTGATCTCGATGATGGATGTATAGTAAGAGCTTAATGGTGGAAAGGCTCTTTCTTTGTTCCTTCCGTAGCTTAAAAACCCTAGATCAAGGAAAGACAAATATCTAGAAAAGCCTTTCCCATAGACCAAGACGGCTGGCCAGAGAAGAGCAGAAGAGAGAGGGAGGATTGGATACATTTGTGCACATTAAATGCAGTAAATACAGAAAATACCATTTATAGGTGTTAAAATGGGGCAAAGAAGGGCGGTGGTGGGCGACGATGGCCGACCAGAAGGGTGTGGATCAAGCGCTTACCATCTCACCAAAACCCGCAGGTAGTGGTGAATGCGCAATTTTATTTCCTTAAAGGGTACAACGCCAAACGCCACAAGTCGACTGGGACTCGACCCAAATCCAGGCCTCCGCCACAGCAGGCTGCTGGCCCAAACCCAGGCCAACAATCCCCCCCCCCAGCACCTATCGCACAACCCGCAAGACACAGGGCCTTTCACGATGGGGAATCAAACTTGAGATCTCGCTCTGATACCAATTGTGGATCAAGCGTTTACCATCTCACCAAAGCCCGCAGGTAGTGGTGAAGGCGCAACTTTATTTCCTTAAAGGGTACAATGTCAAGCGCCACAAGTCGACTGTGACTCGGCCCAAACTCGGACCTCCGCCACGGCAGGATGTTGGCCCAAACCCAGGCCAACAATGGACAAAGAGGGATTTTTGCACCGGAAGAGTGAGAGAGATCGGAGAGAGAGAGAGAGAGAGATCATAATAGGCTTAGTTATGGTGGCGTGAGACGGAGGAGAAGAGATCGCGAGATAGTAAGGCGACATGCGATCGGCAATGCTAGTGAGAGGCGCCAAATATGTCAGAGAGGAGCGGCGATGTCAGTGAGGGGCGAAGAGACCATGAGGGATGAGAGGGGAAAGCGCTTCTAGCCTTCTTTCAATCTCACCGTTGGATAACGAAGAGTGATGCTCAGGAACCATTAGATCAATCCCAGAGATTGCTTCACGTATCCCTTTTCAGAGCAGTTGCGAATCCCTTCTCTGTTTCTCTTTTATGCCTCCCCCACCGTTATATTATTGAAAGCAATAGGAGCCATTGGATCAAATACATACATGTCACATCCAACTAAGCTGAATTGTAATATAGATGCTTTAAAGTAACATGTAGCAATCATGGTTCTAACTTATCCTAGGATTCTTGCTCAAGTTGTTAGATGTAAATGGGTTTCACATCTACATTCAAAGCAGATGAAATGGAACATTAGTAACAGAACAAGCAATGGTTCCTGAGCATTTAAATTATTAACACCTGTAAAATATTAAAAATAGTATAAGATGTGGTCAACATTTCAAAAAATTACAAGTTGTTAAAAATTTATATTAGTTGTAATGTATTTTTTACTTAGAAATAAGTTAAATCAATAATATTAATAATCCCAAACTTTATTTTTTTATATAATTAATAAGTATGAATATCTTTTTAGAAGTTATTAAAAATATAAAATATTATAGTATTTTTTGTTAAAGTTAATTTTGACAGATTCTATAGAATTAAAAATTTGATATGATTATAATTTATTAAGGGCCCGATTGGCAACTAGCTTAAAAGTTAGTTTTTTTTCTTTTTTGCATTTTTAGCCAAAAAGTTAAATTGGTTTCAAAGTAAGTTGTTTGATAACTTAGCTTTTAAGTTAGTTTTTTTGAAATTGATTATTTAAGTACAAAGCTAGCTTTTTTGCTTTTTGTTCAAATTAAACAATTTTGCCCTTCTATATATTTGGTCTTAATAATTATATGTAGTTGCTAATGGTAGTAAATAATTTATGAATAAAGAGTATTATTGTATTTTAAAAGTGGTTAGAATTTGAATAGATTATTCTAAGAGTTAGTGTTTTGATTTGACTTTTTAATTTTTTAATTTTTTTAATTTTTTTGTCAAACGGATTATATTAGTTTTTTTGCGTTTTTAGCCAAAAGTCAAAAAGCTTGAGTTACCAAAGGGGCCCTAAACAACACTATTGAATAAAATTCTTGGCTACGCCACTGAGGGTGTCCAATGGGACTAGTTTTATCAGATAGTCAAGTACACTATTTCCTAGGACATGCACTCTTTATTCGAAACTAATGAATGTTGGGTAAAGCAAAATAGGAGTTGGGTAAAGCAAACTCCATCTTTGGACGAGCATGAGGCTTAGTGAAGTAGAACTGCGTTGCGTTACTTGATGCTCTGATCGAATAAAAATAGGTATCGGGAAATAAAATTGTAGAATGGCACTTTATATCTCTGCAAAGCGTAAAGGTTTTCATATTACGAATCTTACTAGAATAGCATTTTATTTGAATAGATATAGAACCACAACTTATGGTTTCATGTTTATGCATTATAACCAATTCTTTCTCCCAAGTCGAGACCAATCATTCTAATAGATTGGGGTAAACTAACGAACTCATTTATTAATAATCTCTACAGAAGTGTTATCTACTCTAACAACACTCAACACTTGTATTGCCCTTCCACAACCCCCCTTTCACACTTTAGGTTGCTTCCATTTTGTTTTCCGCTACCATGACTTTTGCTTGTATTTTTCTCTCAAGGGTAAAACTAAGATGTTTTTGCTCGCCGACTTTGAGAGCATTCCCCAAAAGCGGGAGATTTTTTCATATTTGATTGGCAATCTTGTATTTCAAATAAGTTGTTTTATAGTTGGCATGTTGAATCGTATACCTAATGGGGTGGTTTAGATTGATTTTAACTTACTTCAGTAGCTTTTTGCAAGTAGAGTAAGCAATAGTTCATGCAAGCACTATTGAAAGTGAAATGAACGTAGCCGGAGAAGTGTCACCGAGTGAGGTGGGGCTGCCTTTCCTTTGGTAATCCGATCATTTCCAAAGCTGTCTTTCTCACCCCATTCAATTTAATGGAGGCTTTACTAACGTTCGTGGCATACTTTTATGCGGGTCTTAGCAAAAGGGTAGCATTATTTGGGAAAGTATATTCAACCAACTCCAATTTTTTACATACTGTGATTGATTGAAAATTGTTGTGTTACCAGTTATCCCAAAAAAGCTTAAATTGTTAAGAAATAGGATCAATAATGTATTTCAATTTATATAATATTCTCCCTCACATGGGACCTTATCTCGCATGTGGAGAGGCAAACAAATTGAAGGTGTACTAACACACAGAAAAGATAGTGCACAATAACAAACATAACAGGGAAACAAACACACGTCACAAGATTTGAACCCATAACTTTCTGGAACCAAGGTTTTGATACCATGTTAAGTCACTAATTGTCCCCAAAACTTGTGCTGGTAGGACATGGTCACATGAGCCCAACAATATATATTAAGGTGCCTAATAAAAATAAATAGACTTTGTACCAAAAAAGCGCCTGTTACAGAAGAGGGATTCTCTTAAAGGACTCATACAATACTTATTCTAGACCTAACCATTAGCATGCTTTTAAGGCTCGAACTCTTACAAGAGCTCTAAAGAAGGATTTATTCGCCGGTTTCATCTGGTGGGTACACAAGAATTGTTCCTTGTCTAGGATTGGCATGATCCTTCTAATTGTTAACATTTACTTTTTAGGGAGG
Source organism: Heliamphora exappendiculata (assembly GCA_034768845.1). Taxonomy (NCBI): domain Eukaryota; kingdom Viridiplantae; phylum Streptophyta; class Magnoliopsida; order Ericales; family Sarraceniaceae; genus Heliamphora; species Heliamphora exappendiculata. The sequence goes on along the minus strand of JAOTRH010026300.1, from coordinate 9,121 downwards.
TATTTTAACCTATTGCTTCCCAGGTTTTGAAGGTATATTAGGAGCTCTTTCAATTTCACTACTTCATTTATAAATTTCACTAGGAAGGCTCCGATGTATTTTTACGCCCTATAGCTTCGGCAGATCGCATAGTCTGTTCATCTTTGGCACAAGCAGCCTAACTTGCGTTTGTTTCTATAAAATCATCCGGTTAAGCAAGCAAAGACCACACCCTTCGGCCTTGAAAATGCCACGAGGCAGTAGCAGTAGCGGTCTTTAAGCTTGGGCCAAACATAACATATGGCTATGAATTTCATTGAATTTCACCCCTCTCTCTCTCTCTCTCTCTCACTGCAGGATGTACTCCACCTTTCTTCCCTGAGAGAGGGAGGGAATAATGCTAGTACCTTGACTTCTTGTGCTATAGCTTAGGCCTTCGGGCATAAATCTTAAGTGCTGCTTTTGTAAAAGACTAAGCTCGCTAGTGTAGTGACAGTTCCTTAGTGAGGAAGAGCAAAGTCTTTCTTTGACCTTTACAAAAGCTTCTGAACCAAGCTCACTTGTTCTTGCTTTTTTATATTTCATGACCGACAGGAACCACCACGGATATGTTAACGAAGGCTATGGTTCTTAGTGAGTTCATATTGAGTTTCAATCAGTTTCATAGTATAACAGGGGACCCGCGGGTGCTGGGGGTGATTAGAGGCCAGAACTGTTGCTTTTATTATGGCAAGATAGCCTTTAAATAGAAGTACATAATGTGCTGAGCAAGGAAAGAAAAAAAGTAGGCCACTAATTTTTTACCAAAAATCTGACGCTGAACCATTGCAGAAAGTGACATCTTATCTCTGATGTATGATGTGCACATGTAGCAGTGTAAACCCTTCGTTGCTTCAATTCATGGTTGCAATTTACTATCTACTGTCCAGCGAGACTCTTTATTTCCTTTTTACTTCCACTCTGGAGATAAATAGTTGCTGCAATACCTTGTCCATTTCTGATGGTTGCATTATTGTGTGGCTACCTTTACATGACAGTGACTCGCTGAGTTGGAAACTGGGACATTAACCTGATAGATAATTGCCTTGAGCTATTGGGACTTTTTTTTTTTTTTTTGCCTTGAGGTGTACCTGACCTGATGCCATATTACCTCACGCAACGTTTGTTTTAATATCTAGACTGGTTCATTGTATGATTGTATCAATTCATATGTCAAGTGATGGGACCATACATGGACGAAGACTTCTTATCTTTATCTGCATTACCATTTATGGTTATTGGAAGATGAAAATACCTTAGTTTTGGCGGTTATCAAAATTAAATGCTGAGTTTATTAGCGCCATTGGTGCTTAAAAAAAAGATTAAAATATTGTTTGTTATATTTAGTTGATATGTCAACTGGTATCTGTCTTTCTGCTACAAGAGAGTTCATATTATTGGTATAATGTAATTCTGTAGTGTGTCACCTCTACAGCAATGCTTTCCGAAGTGTGTAAAGATAGGATAGTAGTTTTGTGCTGCCACTCAGGAAGGAAAGCTTATCTTCAATTTGCGCTTCATAAAGGAGTTTTGACTTTTAACTGCTTGCTTGCCTTCTAATATCTCTGAGAAATGCTATGGTAGTATGCTACTAGTTGATTACACTGTCACATGCTTACATGTTTATTTTGATTGTTCTTAACGAAAGAAGATAAAATTTAATTTCTTATCTGATGTTTATACACAATTTTCCTTTTGAATTATTGCAAGCTAACTTAGTTCTGCATATTCTGGAAATGACAGGCCCACTACATGCTAGGGCTTTCATTGCTACAGAGACATGAATATGCTGAAGGAGTCAAGGAACTGGAGAGAGTATAAAATACTTCCTAATTTAATTTTTTGATTTCATGTTCTTCAGTTCCTTATATTCAAAAAGACATGATTTCATGCTTAAGAGTAAGGCACATATTTGTGCTTGTGTGTGTGCGTGTGTACAGTGGTATTGACTTGCAATTGAAAGTTTTGAGATTTTTTGATTTGTCAAATGGTTGGCATTTATTTGTTTATTTATTTATCATTATTGTTATGATCTACTATCATCCTTAAAGATTTGCATGCTAACTTGTTTTAAATATTTCCTCCACGTTTACTTCTGAAATGGGAAATTGTTGCTTGAATGCTTTCAAGCTCATTACAAACAAAATAGCTCTAATAATTTGATCTCTGTCTTGCTTTGGCCAGAAAAGATAATGAATAATTGGATTCATTGTTGTACAGATCATGCTTGGCATCTTGCAACTGAATTTCATGGTTTTGGATGCATTATTTTAGACTCTTCAATTGTTTCTTCCTGGGCCATTGAATCTGTGTACATTGCATATTCTTTCACTGTAATTTCTGGACCAGTGTCATCATTCAGTATTCTCTCTCTCCCCCCCCCCCTCTCTCTCTCTCTCTCTCCTGTAGTTCATCATATGCTAGTTGTGGGTTTTTGTTCAGTTAATGGACTCATTTGCTGAACCTAGGGACAAATTTATTGGTTGGTGCTATACTTTTATCCTGTTGTATCTTGGATGATTTTTAGTTATTTGAGTGAAGTGGATGAAATGTATACAACAAAGGATATCTGGCCCGTTATTTTGATTCAGAGATAATTGTTTTGGTTCTTAACTTGTTCCCCAAGGAAACAGCTTTTTTTCTTCTTGTGGTTTTGAATGGAATGTTTGGACAGAATGAGCATGCTATATTTTACAAGCATCAAAACTACTGAATTTTCATCCAAATTACTTCTGTAGGCTTTGGACCTTGGGAGAGGTGCAAACCCAAATAGTTATATGATCGAGGAGATATGGCAGGAGCTTGCAAAAGCCAAATACCTGGAATGGGAATGTGAATCTACCAAGCGCACTTGGGAATTGGAAACCTTGAAGTATGTATTTCTTAATTGCATTGGGCTTTTGATGTTTAATAAGGGTTCCCTTTTAAATTCTTACGACTCTTTGGATGTTTTTAGTACGTAGATACTTATGTGTCAGTGTCCATTGTGCCATCAGATTTTCCATGACCTTTTTTCTGTGAATGCTGCAGAGAAGCTTGCAAGTCTGCTCTTGAAGAGAAACATTTTCTTGATTCTTCTGGAACAGAAGGGTTTTCAGATGAAGCCACTGATGCCAATTTAGCACAACTGGAGCTTCTAGGACAAGTGTTTAGGAACGCTGCAGAAGCTGACACGCCAACAGAGGTGAGCACTTGGCACTTATGTGCTTCTTGTTCTCAAAAGGTTAAGTCCTGTAATTTCTCGATGTTTTCTTGTGGTCGAGGATTCCAGGTGCCTGATTGCCTTTGCTGTAAAATCACGCTTGATATGTTCCGTGATCCTGTCATTACACCTAGTGGGGTTACATACGAGAGGGCTGTGATCCTCGGTCATCTCCAGAAGGTAAAGTTTGGTTTTAATTTGTACAGTTTAATTCCGGTCTCCATATTGTATTGATATCCAGCTTAACCACGAGTCAGGTGGGAAAATTTGACCCAATCACTCGTGAACCTCTTGATCAATCCCAGCTGATCCCAAATTTGGCCATAAAAGAAGCAGTCCAAGCCTTTCTAGACAAGCACGGTTGGGCGTACAACATGGACTGAAAGTTATTTTGTTAATGAGAACAACTCGGGAAGAGTTTTATTGTTTTACCCGGTGCGTTATCAAGAATGGGAGCAGACTCAAGTACCTCGTATTTGCTTTCCCAACTGAAATTATTATATTTATGCATTATCTATGGCTTTTTTGGTATTTAATCTTCATATTTGCCCAATACATGAAGTCCATTTGGCCTTCTTGAATTGTACAGGTACTACCGAGATGAGTTCTTGGATTCTGTACAGTTAACCTTCTTAGAGAGGAGTCTGATATGATTAGGGAGGGAGCTTTCCTTTTCATGAAGTAGCATGAGCTAGAAAATGTCACCTAATTGCAGTTACCATAATTTCTTAAGAGGTATGTATATGGCTCTGTTTGATTCACACATTCACAATCAAGCTTTTTGCTTTTGGGATAGTAGTAATCATAAATATAATTAGTGGTCCTAGTGGATGTGAAATAGTGTGATTTGCTGCTGAGGTAGACTAGAGTCATCTGGGATCTTGTTATGTAACTAAATTTTTTATATTTTTGCTTTAATTAACCCTGTGGTCGGCCCTTTAGCTACTTGTATAACAAACCAGGTTGGTTTGATTTGAAACTTGTGGAAGGGATAAAGAAAGTGAGAAAATTCAGAGGAAGCAGTTAGTCTTTGTTTGATTTTGGGGGGGAAAAAAAGGAGTAAACAATGAGAGAGAAAATGATTTTTCCTTTTTTGATTTTGTAGGGTAACTTAAAATTTTGAGTGAAGATGAAAGGAAAAGTCAGTTGAGGAGTTAACCTTCTATTTATTTTCCATTGAATCTCTTTCCCTCACCCAAACATAGCTTCTTTTTTCCACTCTCAAACCCTATTTGTGATGTCCAAAAAGCTTAATTTTAAAAAGTTTAAGAGGTTTAGCTTCTTTTAGAAAAAAAAAAGATTGTTTGGTAAGAATATGTTTTGTTCATAAATAATGTACATTCTTACTGGTAAGATACAGTGATTGGAGGTTGGTTTGGTGATTTAATTATATGTACTTACACTTTTCATTTTTTTTTTATAATGACAATAATTACTTTTTTGTTGCCAACTAAAAGTTTATTTTAATAATTTATAACATTTGTTTAGCAACTTTTACTTATAGTCTTTTTGTTTAATGATTTTCAACTATTTGTCTTATTTACTTATCAACCAACAGTACTTTTATAAATTAAAATATCATAATTCTTATTATACATATCCACTCTTTATAATAATTATATCTTAAAAACTTACTAGTCAACATTTATTAAACATGATTTATATTTAATATGAAAATAAAAAAAATATTTAACAACTTTTATATAATTTAATGCCATTAACTTATTATCTTTTGGTTTAAAATCGCTTTAAGGCAAATAAATTTTTAACCAATAAGTAACAAATTTTTTTTACCAAATTTTTTTTTTGACTTAAAAGTGATTTTAAGCAAAAGTAGAAAATAAAAAAATCTTAGTTTTAAGTTGGGTTATCTAACAAGAAAAATAACTTATCAAAATTTGTTTCTCTATTCATATATTATCATAACACCAGTTTAATGTGTTTCACTACGCCTATTTGTTATCAATTTATGGTGACAATTTGCGTGTCAAAAGTGAGATGGTAAAAAAAATATGGGTTACATAGCATTATTGAAAATAAAATGATAATTGTAAAAAAGAGTTCATTTTTATTTTATTTTTTACTAACACAGTTTCGCAACTTATTTTGTCAGCATTAGTACTATTGGACAGTATAAATGTGAAAAATAGAAATAAACATATAGAGAAGCAATGATTTTTCTCGCTATCATCAGTAAAAATTGTAATCGGAGGAAATTATATTATATGTACTACTATAATTTGATTTGTGGCTCTTGAGAATGTTATTATTATTATTATTATTTATTTATTTATTTTTGGTTCTGACCCCGCTTTTGCATGTCTTATCTTATTTTATACTCTTTATTTGTATGCGGAAATACATATAAAAAAGTAAATATTTATTATCTTTCATTCTCAATTGTATCATTTAAAGTTAACAAATTATCTGGCTATAATTATGCCCCTTATTTATTCGATGTTTTGTTTTTTGGGCTCTTTTCTTGATGAGATACAAGTTATGAATGATGCTAATTATATTAATAATTTATGATTTTTAGTTTTAAATTTTTATGTAATTTTTTTATAATAGAATGATTATTATCCAAATTTATTGCTGTTTATTTTATTTGATTTTTTTTTTCATTTTAGTGAAAATTTTTATTATTTAATTAAATTATTATATTTTTAAACTCATTTCGTTGAGACGAGCTGAAAAAATAAAATATTTTGATCAAAATATAAAAAAGTTTAAAAAACACAAAAATATGCTAAAATAAGCTAATAAGTCAAATTTTAAGTTGTTTATTTTCGTCTTTAATGAACTTTCATCATTTTTTGGTAATTTTTATTTTTATTTTTTTTGTTCATCTTATGGAGATGTTTCAAAAGTAAAAGATTTTAGACAAAAGATAAAAAAAAAGTTAAAAAATAATAAAAATAAGCAAAATTAACGGAATTTAGCCAAACAGGGCCTTACTTTTTAAAATTTCTATTTCTTTTTGGGGGCCTTGTTTGTCTCTGTAGAGCCCCCCGCCCCCCCGCGACCCAAAACACAAATAACGAAAAACGTACTTTCTCAGATGTGCGTAATATTCAACCATTTCGCGTCATTTTGAGCGGGGGCCCGTTTTGTGGAAGTCTCTTGGCCTTTGTTTGTTATTTTAGGATTAAATACCATAGAAGAAATTAATATTAATATTGAGGGTTTTACTCGTTTTTTTTTTTGATATATTAAGGTATTATAAATGAAATTATATATATAGTAAAAAATTTGATTTATGTTTGACTAGAGTCAAATAAATAATAAGATAAAAATTGTAAATTTATTTTTTATTATTAAATAAAGTAAAAAAATAATTCGTAACCTGGTATTAATAATATTAAGGAGAAATTTGGTATTATTAATACTATAAATATGAGATTATCAAATTTTATTCATTAGACTATTAATTTGAATTTTGTAATACAGAGATTTGTAATATTAATGAAATGGTTTTTTTTAATGGATTAGCTTTATCTATTAATTTAATTTTTTATTTTTTAATCTCTCCAAACAAGGCAGTAAAGTATCAACTTACGAAGTAGCAACTTATGAAGGTGAGGGTGCACTCTCTTTCATTGGTTTAATTTTTTTAAGATAAATAAATTTAATTATTTATATTTATATTTATTTATTAATAAATAAATAAACATATTATCCAAATAGTTCTATATGTGTGGATGGGAACCACAAGTGATAGGGACTTCAGGTACGTGGACAGTCAAATCATATACATCGTAGTAGATAAATTTCCAAAAGTGCCTTCATAATTATCAATGAATTAATAATAAATTCGTTGAAAAATCAGTCCCACCTTCCACATTGGGTTGCTTGTGAACACGCAACCCTTGGTTTGAAAACAGATTACTTGTTTGTCATTCGTATGCACGTATAAGTATGTATTTAAAAATTAAATTATAAAAATCTTATAAAATTAGGTAAATTATATTTATCTTTTTTGAAATTTCTAACAAAAATAAAAATATTTAAATACTTTTGAAAATATTATTAACCTCCCTTGTCTGTAAAAAAAAAAAAAAAAGCAAATTCTATTAATTTGTTTTAATGAAAGACATAAATAACTTTCTTAGCTTTGAGGGAGCATGAGATGATGAGGCCACTTGTCATGCTAAAATTATCATCAAAATCAGTAAATGTAATATCCTTAGTAAGTGTAATCACATCCGCAATTATTCCCAATCGTCTGAACAATTAGAATTCGAGAATTGTTCGAAATAAATAAACCAAAGTCAATCTCAGACTTTTTCTTTCAGACAGAATCTTAGCTCAAGCTTCTGGTTTTGTGTTTTCTCAAAGAACAGCCACTCGTACTCTTTCGTCACGACCACATGTAATCGTTCCTCACCTGCCTTCCCCAAGGCCCATACAAATGTCAAAGTACAACACAAATCAGTTGCTCCAAATTAAGTTAGATGCAAGAAACCATTTAGCAAACTAGTATTAATTGAATCTGTTGTAGAAATGTTAAATAGCTTGAGTGATTTTCCAAGATACAATTCAATTGGAGAGAGAGAGAGAGAGAGAGAGAGAGAGAGAGAGAGAGAGAGAGACTTCAACGGACAACAACCCCCTACAAAAGCCAATTCAAAACTCCAAACTGTAAAAATTTAACAGTAGAGAAAAAAACAATAAATGATATATTCACAATTTCCATTGGCAACTCAATCAGCCATTTAAAATTCAATTTTCTGTCCAGATGTAGGAAGAATCCAAACCCTGGCCGCCATGGACAGAACTCACCCTCCCTCACTCTCTCTCTACTGTGTTGTGTTTTCTCTCTCTACAAAACTTGGAGCTTTTCGACAGGGGAGGGGTGGGGCGGGGGCGGAGGCGAACGACACTGGCAAGGGAGGCGGTGAACGACGGTGGCAGTTGATTAACATGCGACAGAGGAAGAAGGATGAGCGGCAGGTCTGATGAGCACTACGGTAAAAACGCAAATGATCCTTCTCCAAGAAAGAGAAAGGGGGAGATGAAATTTGGATTTTTTTTTTTGAGTGTGAGGGTAAATTTGTTATTTTATTAATTATTAATATTAATATTATTTTATAGGTAATGCTTTTTTAACGAAAAAAACGGAAGAGGGAGAAGTGTGTATATTGTTAGATAAAGTAAGAGAGATTAATGTTATTTAAAAAATTATAAAAAATATTTTTATTTTTATTAAAAATTTAAAAAAAATTAGTATAATTTATTTAAAATTTTATTTATTTTAAAATTGTAAATAATGGTAATTTTTAAATTTAGTAATGCAGAAAATTTTGATAAGTAAATTGGACAAAGCAAAAAATGGACACAATTCACACTACTTTAAAGTGAGGGTATTTTTTTTATTAAAAAATTTACACTACTTTAAAAAGAATACGCTCAACCTTTATTATAATAGTTATAATAGTGTAGATGGAGACGTCAGTGTCAAAGGGCAAATCTCTTTAAATTTTTAAAAATTCATTATAAATATACGTAAATTCACATTACAGTAATTATAGGATCTCTTAATGGGATCTTAAAAAGATTAAATGGCATCGACCGGCCCTCTCACTTTTCGTATTCCTCCCTCTCTCTCTCTCTCTCTCTCTCTCTCTCAAAGGAATTAAAACTTAATTAATTTTAATTTTTATCTATTTTTTTTTATTAAATAATCAAATCATCACACTTCTCTGACTATATTTTAAACCTTTTTTTACCTTATCTTTTTAATTAATATTATATTATTGTTAAAAAATTTAAATATTAAATTTATATCACTTTCAAATTAATTATCTTATTATAAATAATAAAATAAAAAATTAATTTAGAATAAATAACTAAAATATTATATTAGATAAATATTTATGTTGTACTAAATTATTTATTATT